>CM026264.1:21529422-21790510 GCA_014851425.1 Senna tora
AAATTATTAGAAATTGACATGCTATTGTTGATCCTAAAAAGGATTTATTTGAATATATTTGTGTTTGCGAATATTACTCGTGATAATATAGTATGAAGGGTGTTCACGTGATGACACGGGACACGCCTAATAGTACGGATATAAAAGGGGTAGGATATTGATATGAATTGAGTTCTGGCTGTCTTAATAACTAGAAACACACTCAAGAAACTAAACTCGTTTTCTCAAAACGTCGACGTATCTTGTTTTAAATGAATTAGGATCTCCCTAGAATTAGGGATTTTCGAAACGAGGGCTGGGTACTAATTAAAGAATAGGCAAATTTCATAATGAGTTAGAAAGTCTTAGTGAGTTTTCACTTGTTAAGCGCAATAGAAAATTTTATACAGGGTAGATAGAGTCAAAACTCCAAGGTATGGCTTGGAAAGTGAATAGAGTCAGACAAAAGATAATCGCCCGTTGAGGCCATTGCCCTGGCCTGGCACTAGGGTCAGTTAAAACTAAAGATAATCGCCCGTTGAGGCATTACCCTAGCCTGGTACTAGGGTCAGTTAAAAATATATATATAATTGCCGTGGAGGCCATTGCCCTAGCTTGGTTCTAGGGTCAGTTGTGTGATTCATTGCATTAGTTTATCATGTAAATTGTGAATGTTTATGAGGAGTATGCTAGAGAATGCATGATATTAGGTTTATCTACGTGTAATGTTATATAAATGTTGCCTGGTCACTGTATAACACATGTTAAACCAGAAATTTCATGCGCGTGTGGATGTGAGTGTTTCCCTCTTCCCCAGCTGCTGTGGTACCCGCCACTTAGCCGAGGATGGGATTCTCCTCACTGAGTCAAGTGGTTAAGACTCACTCCTCTTTTTAAATATTTCAGATACAGGTATTGGACAGGCGTCGACGTCCGGGCAGTGACACGGACATCTCACCACTTGTAACGTTTCGTTCGCGTGGGTGGTTTTGTTTTGGTTATTCATATTTCATATTTTGAGTTGTAAATATATATATATATTCTAAGTGTAAATGGGATGTAAATATTTACAGCTTTTGAATTATATATGTTATCTAGCATTGTCGGCTTCACATGAACTTATAGATAGGATTCTGGGTGTTGGGAAGTCAATTATTTGTTTATATATATATATATACGTTCCAACGCATGTGAATAGGATAGGTTGTACGTATTGAGACGTACAACCAATATGATATGGATATATACATACGTGTGAAGTTGTACATGGTTGTGTGGAAATATATATACTTGCATGTGGATAGGATAGATTACACGCATTGAGGCGTGTGATCACGTATATACATAACTGTGAATGTGTATGTATATAAGATTGGTTGAACAGGTTATATATATGTTGCTGTGTGAATAGGATAGATCATTCCCTTGTGGTTTGATCACTGTATATATATATAAACTATGTGTGATTGATTGTGTGATTGGTTGAATATACCTACTTGAAATGGGCTGAAGCGGCAATGAGAGCCGTGGATTGTAGGTTACCTAGGCCCTAAGGATGGTGTGGCCACTATCTATTATGTGAATATTGTTTGTTGAGTGTATAACAGGGTAGTTACATTCTATGGTTATGGGAAGGCTTACGGGTTTGGGGACGAAATCCTAACCCCGTGCCGGTCACGTACTCCTAAATTGGGGTCGTGACAAAGTTGGTATCAGAGCCTGGTTGTTTCTTTAAGTCATGTGAAGCCATTGGTATAACCGGGTGTCGGTTACCCTTCTTTGTGTACCCGGGCGCAAAGTGGGAGTAAAAAGTCACTTGTGGGAGTACCCAGGACAGTTTGAGTCAGCTTTTCTTTCATTCCATCTTATGTTGTCATAGTGTATGAATACTCATCAGGTGACGTTCTTGTGCAGTATAGGGATGCCGCCAACTACCAGACGAGGTAGGAGGGGTGGTAAAGTTACTGCCAGAGCTGATGAGGAATCAGTTAGGGAGGAGAGAATACCTCCTAGAGGCCGAGCAAGAGGTCGTGCTCGTGGCCGTGGAAGAGCAAGAGGGAGAGAGACACCAGTTAGAACAACCCTCAGAGCCACAGGTAGAGACGGGTGCTCCGTCGGTGGCCGAAATGCTGACTGTGGGATTTCAGGAGCTGAGAGCTGAAATCACCCGCCAGATTCAACAAGAGGTCCGTCGACTAGTGGTCGGCGAAGTGGAAGAACCGGTACTACCCGAGGGACAAGGGGTAGGAGAAGTAGAAGAAAGAGGTGAAGGGCCAAGAGAAGATTGGCAAATGGGGGAGGTGCCTAGAAGACCGAGGGGGCGGCCCAAGAGAGTTGCCAATTACAAAATTTCTGAAGTTGAATCCGCCTACCTTTTGCGGAACCGAAATAAAAGAGGACCCTCAACACTTCATTCGTGATGTAATTAGAATTGGAGAGTTGTTGAGGTGTTCGGGTGGAGAAATGGTAGAACTTGCCTCGTTTCAGTTGAGAGGCGCTGCAAGAATATGGTTTGAGTCAGTAAGGAAGAGATATGCTCAGAGAATTGCACCTATGACCTGGGAAGATTTTCAGAGGGAATTCCTAGGTCGGTTTCTATCTGAGGGAACTAAATATGCTAAGCGTCAACAGTTTGAAGATTTGTGGATGACGCCTAACATGACAGTGACAGAGTTTGAGCTACAGTACACGGAGTTAGCTCAATATGCTCCTGAATTGGTTCCAATGAGAGGGAATTAATTAAGCGGTTCATCCATAGATTGGTTGAGCCATTGTTCATGGTACTGCTACCCAGTGTGATCATTTTGAGACTCTAGCACAGGCTGCTGATTGTGCCAGAGTGATAGAGAATAGAAGAAATTTGGGACGTCGGCAATCCCAAGAACAAGCTGTTGATGAGCAGTGAAAGTCAAGGGTGGAAGAAGAAACAAAAGGTGACAGGAAGCTCGGGCGTAGTCTCAACTTTTGTGGGACAAGCAGGTGGACAAACTACTACTACCGCCACAGGTACTTGGAGGAACAATAGGCAGGATGGGCAGAGATCCCAAGGTAGTGGTCAGAGTGGTAGCCAGAGGCAGCAATGTGCAACATGTGGCAGGTATCATTTCGGTGTATGCCGGAAACTGGTGGGAGCGTGTTATACATGTGGCGAAATGGGCCACCTATCTAGGGAGTGTCCCAAAAGAAGGGAAGGTACAAGTGTAAGGAGTAATTTAACTCCAAGAACGACACCGATTCCAGCTCCACCGGTAAGGACGGTACCCCCTCAGATTAATACTTCTGGCGTGGGCAGAGGCAGAGGCACAGGAGCAGGTGGTAGAGGTACAGGTGCACCGGGAGGAGGACAGGCACGTGTATTTGCTTTGTCCAGGCAGGATGCGCATGCTTC
This sequence comes from Senna tora, assembly GCA_014851425.1. Taxonomy (NCBI): domain Eukaryota; kingdom Viridiplantae; phylum Streptophyta; class Magnoliopsida; order Fabales; family Fabaceae; genus Senna; species Senna tora. The sequence continues at coordinate 21,532,790 of CM026264.1, forward strand.
CAACACTGTGGTAACAGGTATACTTACCGTATGCTCTCTCAAGGCCTTTGTATTATTTGACTCTGGGTCTACACATTCATACATGTCACATGCATTTGCACGGAAGTTAGAGAAACGCCCCAACCAAGTTAAAGAGACAGAAAAAGTCTCTACTCCGATGGGTAACTCAGTTCAAGTCAAATATGTTTATGAGTCGTGTGTGGTTGAAGTCGAGGGTCATGAGACAATGATAGATCTTCGCTTGCTACATATGGTGGATCTAGATGTTATTTTGGGCATGGACTGGTTGGCATCTTGTCATGCAGTGGTTGACTGTAGGGCCAAGTGCTTAAAGTTCAATATGCCTGGTGAAGAACCATTTGTGATATGGGGTGATGGTGGTGCATCACGGCCAAGCTTGATTTCGGCAATGCAAGCTTCCAAGTTACTTGAAAAGGGTGTAAGGGGTATTTGGCATTCGTGAAAGACACTACGAAGGAAGTAGCTTCACCGGATCAAGTACCAGTGGTGCGGGAATTCTTAGATGTATTTCCAGAAGAGTTGCCTGGGGTTGCCTCCCGATCGGGAAATTGAGTTCGAAATTGAATTGCAACCGGTACTCTACCTATTTCTACACCACCCTATCGAATGGCTCCTAAAGAATTGAAGGAGTTACATGCTCAATTGCAAGAATTGCTTGATAAAGGCTTTATTCGGCCAAGCTTTTCGCCGTGGGGTGCTCCGGTATTATTTGTGAAGAAGACGGATGGCACTTTGAGATTGTGTATTGATTACCGGAAGTTGAATAAGGTAACGGTTCGCAATCAATACCCGCTTCCAAGAATCGATGATTTGTTTGATCAACTGCAAGGTGCCAAGCGGTTTTCCAAGATTGATTTGAGGTCTGGGTATCATCAGTTGAAGATCAGAAGTGAAGATGTACCCAAGACTGCTTTTCGAACCCGATACGGCCACTATGAATTTTCTAGTTATGTCGTTCGGTCTTACTAATGCACCAGCAGCTTTCATGGATTTGATGAACCGGGTTTTCAAGCCATTCCTAGATAAGTTTGTCATTGTTTTATAGATGACATTCTAATCTATTCTAAAAACGCGGAGGAGCACGCAACCCACTTGAGAATGGCATTACAAAAGCTCAGAGAAGAAAATTGTATGCTAAGTTCTCAAAGTGTGAATTTTGGCTGGATAGAGTCGCTTTTTTGGGTCACGTGGTATCATCAGAGGGAATCCACGTTGATCCAAGTAAGGTGGAGGCGGTGAAGAATTGGTCCCAACCAACCTCAGTCACAGAGATACGCAGTTTCTTGGGTTTGGCTGGGTACTACAGGAGGTTTGTGCAGGATTTTTCAAAGATCGCTGCACCTCTTACAAAGCTAACTCAGAAAGGGGTAAAATTTGAATGGAGTGACAAGTGTGAAGAAAGTTTTCAGAAATTGAAGGAGAGTCTCACCACAGCACCAGTCTTAGCACTTCCTGAAGGTACTGGAGGATATGTGGTTTACTGTGATGCTTCACGGATTGGGTTAGGGTGTGTTCTTATGCAACATGGGAAAGTAATTGCTTATGCGTCTAGGCAACTTCGGAAGCATGAGAGGAACTACCCGACTCACGATCTTGAGATGGCAGCGGTGGTATTTGCCTTAAAAATATGGAGGCATTACCTATATGGAGAAACTTGTGAAATTTATACAGACCACAAAAGCCTCAAGTACATATTTGAACAGAAAGACTTAAATTTGAGACAACGCAGGTGGATGGAATTGATAAAGGATTATGATTGTACAATTCTTTACCATCCTGGCAAGGCAAATGTTGTAGCAGATGCTCTGAGCCGGAAGACATGGGTAGCTTAGCCCATATTAGCGAAGTCCGGAAACCATTGATTCGGGAGTTGCATGAACTAGAGCAGTATGGAACTCAGTTTGAAATTGGAGATTCCAACTTGTTCTTAGCTCATATTCAAGCGAAATCAACTCTTATTGAGGAAGTGAAGTCCAAGCAAGATCAAGACGCCACCTCAACCAGATTCGAGATGCAGTTAATGAGGGGAAATGGAATGATACTCGATTCTCTATTGATGAGAATGGCATACTCCGGTTGGAGGGAAGATTGTGTGTACCTATAGTGAATGGTTTAAAGGAAAGATTCTTGATGAGGCACACAAGACCGCTTATACAATCCATCCCGGAGGTAACAAAATGTATCAAGATCTTAGGGAGCTATACTGGTGGAATGGTATGAAGAGGGATGTGGCAGACTATGTATCTAGATGCTTAGTATGTCAGCAAGTTAAGGCTGAACACCAAAAGCCCGCCGGAACGCTTCAGCAGATAGAAATTCCAGAGTGGAAGTGGGAGAGAATTACGATGGATTTTGTGTCAGGATTGCCGCGATCACAGAGGGGTTTTGATTCGGTTTGGGTTATAGTTGATCGGATGACCAAGTCCGCTCACTTCTTGCCGGTTAAGACCACTTACGGAGTGGGTCAGTATGCCCAGTTGTACATATCAGAGATAGTGAGGTTACACGGAGTTCCGGTGTCGATTATCTCTGACAGGGGGCCACAGTTACCTCTCGGTTTTGGAGAGCATTGCAGGAGGCATTGGGGACTAGGGTCGATCTGAGTACCGCATTTCATCCCCAGACTGATGGGCAATCTGAGAGAACCATTCAGGTGTTAGAGGATATGCTTAGGGCGTGTGTTATGATTTCGGCGGGAGTTGGGAGAGGTATTTACCGTTAGCAGAGTTTGCCTACAATAATAGCTACCAATCCAGTATACAGATGGCACCATTTGAGGCTTTATATGGCCGGAGGTGTAGATCCCCTATTGGGTGGTTTGAAGTCGGAGAGTCCAAGTTAGTTGGCCCGGAACTTGTTCAAGAAGCTATGGGCAAGGTAAAGATAATCAGAGAAAGGCTTGCGACGGCTCAAAGTAGACAGAAGTCGTATGCTGACAACCGTAGAAGGGAGTTAGAGTTTGCTGTGGGTGAGCAGGTATTCTTGAAAATTTCACCAATGAGAGGCGTAATGAGATTTGGCAAGAAGGGCAAGCTAAGTCCGAGATACATTGGGCCATTCGAGATTTTAGCACGTGTAGGGAAGGTTGCCTACCGCCTTCAATTGCCGGCGGAACTAGAAGGAGTTCATCCGGTGTTTCATGTATCAATGCTTCGCAAGTACTTGCAGATCCTTCTCATGTGATCCAACCCCAAGAAGTACAACTAACCGAAGACTTGACATATGAGGAAATACCAGTGGAAATCTTAGATTATCAAGTAAAGAAGTTGAGATCGAAAGAAATCCCGTTGGTAAAGGTTCTGTGGCGGAATCATTCAGTCGAAGAAGCTACATGGGAAGTCGAGGCTGATATGCGCAGGACGTATCCTCCGTCTATTTGAAAACTAAGGTTAGTATATTATTGAAATTCGAGGACGAATTTTCTTAAGGGGGGAAGATTGTAATATCCGGAATATTTTTAAAATAACGTTAAGGTCCTAATCTAATTTTTAATTGAAATTGGGAGAAAATTTGAAACAAATAAAATTTTTCGTGGACAAATTGGGACCTAACGGGAGATAACGGGTACAAGTCAACTAACCCCAAATTTCTTTTTTTTTTCACTAAAATAAATTCTTGAATTTATTTTAGTTAATCTTAGGTGATCAAATATTTTTTTTTTCCTATATAAATATACATTTAAGAATTTTAAAAAAAAAAAATATGGGAGAGTGATGGGTGGAGGGGGGGGGGTCACTCACGTGACCCCCTATTTCATTAGAATGCCATATACATCAAATTGCTTCAGCCCCAAATTCCCGAGAGTCACTGGAGCTAAGGAAAAAAAAAAGAAGAAAGAGAGAAACGTGAGGGCCAGTGTCGCGAGCGAAGGGCGAAGTTTCGGGGAGAAGAAGGAGGCTACGGCGGCGGCGTTTGGGGCGGAGCTGGGTGGCGCTGGACCGTGTTCTGGCCGGAGAAGACGTCCACGGTGGTTGGAGGCGGCGTGCACGGCGGAAACGACGTTAAAGGACGCTAAAGTTGCGGGACTCCGTTTTAGCCGGATTTTCGCCGGAAAACGGCCGTTCCGAGCTCGGGGAAGGTGACTAGGAGCTTACTCTACCCCGTAGCATCATTTAATCCGATCGAATCGAGGTAAGTAGTCCCCAATCACTCAAATCCCGAATTTATCAATTTTAGGGATTTCTGGAAAAATTCCAAATTGATACATTTGGTCATTCTAAGCTTCAATTGGATGTTGTTGGGTTGATTGGAAGTATGTGGAAGTGATTATGTTGATAAATTGATGTTGGAAGTTACTAATGTGGAAAAACCTAGACTAATGAGTTTCCAATAGGATTTAAAGTGATTTGAAATGTTGGATGGATAGTATTAGAGTCGATTGGAGTGTTGAATTATTATTTTATAATGGTATAAATTATTAGAATAGACAAGGGGTTGAAGAATGAATAATTTAGTTTTAATTGGAAACTAGATTATTGATGAAGGAGATAAATTCTAGTTCATATAGCCAATTTGGGATTAGGAGGTGAATTAGGAAGTTGGTTAGCCCGTGATAGACGCCGGAGAATTATTTAGTTAGTGAAATTCCTTAGTTGGGGCAAATTCCAACTTTTGAGTATATTGACCCACATGTGTGTATATGTGATAATAAGTTATAAGTGGAGTTGGAAATTAGTAAGTATGGGCCATTGGAAATTATGATTTTCATAGGTTATTAAATTAATAAAGGAATGAGAAAAGTCACATATGCACATTTGTTGGTAAATGGATAACTTGGGAAATTTAAGTTGAAGGGAGGTTGGAAATTTAAATATAAATTTCAATGAATGTTCAAAGAAGGGGTAAAAAGGTAATGAGAACAAGTGTGAGACACTTGAAAAATGGCATAAAGAGAAAAAGAGAAATTTAGACCAAGAATGTGATTCTTGGCAAAGTTAAACACATTCATATAGCATAAGCATTTCATATGCATACATGTTGCATAGAATATAAATGTTAATGACGTACGTATATTCGATAGGTAACCGCGAGTCATCTGGAGCGGGAGTGACTCCAGAATTGGAGCCGGGAAGCCGTCCAGGTGAGGGGTTTCCCATCCTTGCCCAGGGTTGGATGTGGATGTGTAAAGGTGGTTTGATTGATTTCTTGATTGCAGAAATTATTAGAAATTGACATGCTATTGTTGATCCTAAAAAGGATTTATTTGAATATATTTGTGTTTGCGAATATTACTCGTGATAATATAGTACTGAAGGGTGTTCACGTGATGACACGGGACACGCCTAATAGTACGGATAAAAGGGGTAGGATATTGATATGAATTGAGTTCTGGCTGTCTTAATAACTAGAAACACACTCAAGAAACTAAACTCGTTTTCTCAAAACGTCGACGTATCTTGTTTTAAATGAATTTAGGATCTCCCTAGAATTAGGGATTTTCGAAACGAGGGCTGGGTACTAATTAAAGAATAGGCAAATTTCATAATGAGTTAGAAAGTCTTAGTGAGTTTTCACTTGTTAAGCGCAATAGAAAATTTTATACAGGGTAGATAGAGTCAAAACTCCAAGGTATGGCTTGGAAAGTGAATAGAGTCAGACAAAAGATAATCGCCCGTTGAGGCCATTGCCCTGGCCTGGCACTAGGGTCAGTTAAAACTAAAGATAATCGCCCGTTGAGGCCATTACCCTAGCCTGGTACTAGGGTCAGTTAAAAATATATATATAATTGCCGTGGAGGCCATTGCCCTAGCTTGGTTCTAGGGTCAGTTGTGTGATTCATTGCATTTAGTTTATCATGTAAATTGTGAATGTTTATGAGGAGTATGCTAGAGAATGCATGATATTAGGTTTATCTACGTGTAATGTTATATAAATGTTGCCTGGTCACTGTATAACACATGTTAAACCAGAAATTTCATGCGCGTGTGGATGTGAGTGTTTCCCTCTCCCCAGCTGCTGTGGTACCCGCCACTTAGCCGAGGATGGGATTCTCCTCACTGAGTCAAGTGGTTAAGACTCACTCCTCTTTTTAAATATTTCAGATACAGGTATTGGACAGGCGTCGACGTCCGGGCAGTGACACGGACATCTCACCACTTGTAACGTTTCGTTCGCGTGGGTGGTTTTGTTTTGGTTATTCATATTTCATATTTTGAGTTGTAAATATATATATATATTCTAAGTTGTAAATGGGATGTAAATATTTACAGCTTTTGAATTATATATGTTATCTAGCATTGTCGGCTTCACATGAACTTATAGATAGGATTCTGGGTGTTGGGAAGTCAATTATTTGTTTATATATATATATATACGTTCCAACGCATGTGAATAGGATAGGTTGTACGTATTGAGACGTACAACCAATATGATATGGATATATACATACGTGTGAAGTTGTACATGGTTGTGTGGAAATATATATACTTGCATGTGGATAGGATAGATTACACGCATTGAGGCGTGTGATCACGTATATACATAACTGTGAATGTGTATGTATATAAGATTGGTTGAACAGGTTATATATATGTTGCGTGTGAATAGGATAGATCATTCCCTTGTGGTTTGATCACTGTATATATATATATAACTATGTGTGATTGATTGTGTGATTGGTTGAATATACCTACTTGAAATGGGCTGAAGCGGCAATGAGAGCCGTGGATTGTAGGTTACCTAGGCCACTAAGGATGGTGTGGCCACTATCTATTATGTGAATATTGTTTGTTGAGTGTATAACAGGGTAGTTACATTCTATGGTTATGGGGAAGGCTTACGGGTTTGGGGACGAAATCCTAACCCCGTGCCGGTCACGTACTCCTAAAATTGGGGTCGTGACACAGGGATTCTGCATGTGAATAGGATAGATCACCCGCCCTTAAGCGCGTGATCAATATGCATATTATATGTACGTGTGATTGATTATGTGTATATGTATAGACTGAAGCGGCGTTGAGCGAGCCGTGGATTGCGTGCTACTTAGGTCACCGGATAGGGATGACCATATATACTATATATTGTTTGTAATAAAAATGGGTAGTTATGCACGTATAATAACGTCAATCAGGAATTAGAGGCTTACGGGATAGGAGAAATCCTACCTCCCCTGCCGGTCACGGACGTCCGATAGGGGGTCGTGACAGCCGATGAGTGTTTCGATAACTTGATAATCATTTTTCTTTTTTAATCAGTTTTCGCCGATGAGTGTTCTAAAAAATTGATATTCATTTTTCTTTTTTTTTTAATCAGTTTTCGCCGATGAGTGTTTTGGAAACTTGATATTCATTTTTTTTTAATCAGTTTTCGCATATTAGTGTTTCGAAAACGTAATATTCAATTTTCTTTTCTTTTTTTAAATAGTTTTCCCTGATGAGTGTTTCGGAAACTTGATATTAATTTTTCTTTTTCTTAATCAGTTTTCGCCGATGAGTGTTTCAAAAACGTGATATTCATTTTTCTTATTCTTAATCAGTTTTTGCCAATGAGTGTTTCGAAAACGTGATATTCATTTGTCTTTATTTAATTAGTTTTTTAATCAGTTTTTGCCGATGAGTGTTTCGAAAATTTGATATTCTTTTTTTAATCAATTTTAGCCAATGAGTGTTTTGGAAAACTTGATATTCATTTTTCTCCTTTTAATCAATTTTCGCCGATGAGTGTTCTGAAAACTTGATATTCATTTTTCTTTTTTTTAGTCAGTTACCGTCGATGAGTGTTTCAAAAACTTAATATTTATTTTTCTTTTTTTAATCAGTTTTTGCCGATGAGTGTTTCAAAAACTTGATGTTCATTTTTCTTTTTTTTAATCAGTTTTCGCCGATTAGTATTTTGAAAACTTGATATTTATTTTTCTTTTTTTTTAAACAGTTTTCGCAGATTAGTGTTTCGAAAACATAATATTCATTTTTCTTTTTTTTTTAAATAGTTTTCCCCGATGAGTGTTTCGAAAACTTGATATTCATTTTTCTTTTTCTTAATCAGTTTTTGCCGATGAGTGTTTCGAAAACGTGATATTCATTTTTCTTTATTTATTTAGTTTTCACCGATGAGTATTTCGAAAACTTGATATTCATTTTTCTTTTTTTAATCAGTTTTCGCCGATGAGTGTTTTAAAAACTTGATATTTATTTTCTATTTTTAATCAGTTTTCGCCGATGAGTGTTTCGAAAACTTGATATTCATTTTTACTTTTATTAATCAGTTTTCGCCGTTGAGTGTTTCAAAAACTTGATATTTATTTTCTTTTTTTAATCAGTTTTCGCCGATGAGTGTTTCGAAAACTTGATATTCATTTTTATTTTTTTAATCAGTTTTTGTAGATGAGTGTTTCGAAAACTTTATTTTCATTTTTTTAATAAGTTTTCGCCGTTGAGTGTTTCGAAAACTTGATATTCATTTTTCTTTTTTTAATCAGTTTTCGCCGATGTGTGTTTCGAAAACATGATATTCATTTTTCTTTTTTTAATCAGTTTTAGCCGATGAGTGTTTTCGAAAACATGATATTCATTTTTCTTTTTTTAATCATTTTTCGCCGATGACTATTCTGAAAACTTGATATTTATTTTTCTTTTTTTTAATCAGTTTTCGCCGATGAGTGTTTCGAAAACTTAATATTTATTTTTCTTTTTTTAATCAGTTTTTGCCGATGAGTGTTTCGAAAACTTGATATTTATTTATTTTTTAATCAGTTTTTGCCGATGAGTTTTTCGAAAACTTGATTTTCATTTTTCTTTTTTTAATCAGTTTTAGCCGATGAGTGTTTTCGAAAACATGATATTCATTTTTCTTTTTAATATCAATTTTCGCCGATGAGTGTTCTGAAAACTTGATATTCATTTTTCTTTTTTTTTAATCAGTTTTCGCCGATGAGTGTTTCAAACTTGATATTTATTTTTCTTTTTCTTAATCAGTTTTCGCCGATGAATGTTTCGAAAAACGTGATATTCATTTTTCTTTATTTAATTAGTTTTCATCGATGAGTGTTTCGAAAACTTGATATTCATTTTCCTTTATTAATCAGTTTTCGCCGATTAGTGTTTTCCAAAACTTGATAATTATTTTTATTTTTTTAATCAGTTTTCACCGATGAGTGTTCTGAAAACTTGTTATTCAGTTTTCTTTTTTTTAATCAGGTTTCGCCGATGAGTGTTTTGAAAACTTGATATACATTTTTCATTTTTTAATCAGTTTTCGCTGATAGTAATTTTTCATTTTTTAATCAGTTTTCGCTGTTGAGTGTTTCGAAAACGTAGTATTCATTTGTCTTTTTTTTTTAAATAGTTTTCGCCGATGACTATTTCGAAAAATTGATATTCATTTTTCTTTCTTTAATAAGTTTTCGTCGATGAGTGTTCTGAAAACTTGAAATTCATTTTTCTTTTTTTTTTTGATCAGTTTTTGTCGATGAGTGTTTTGAAAACTTGATATTCATTTTTCTTTTTTTTTAATCAGTTTTCGCCGATGAGTGTTTCGAAAACGTAATATTCATTTTTCTTTTCTTTTTTTTATATAGTTTTCCCCGATGAGTGTTTCGAAAACTTGATATTCATTTTTCTTTTTCTTAATCAGTTTTCGCCGATGAGTGTTTCGAAAACGTAATATTCATTTTTCTTTTTTTTTAAATAGTTTTTCCCGATGAGTGTTTCGAAAACTTGATATTCGTTTTTCTTTATTTAATTAGTTTTCACCGATGAGTGTTTGGAAAACTTGATATTCATATTTCTTTTTCTTAATCAGTTTTCGCTGACGACTGATTCGAAAACGTGATATTCATTTTTCTTTATTTAATTAGTTTCCACCGATGAGTGTTTCGAAAACTTGATATTCATTTTTCTTTTTTAATCAATTTTCACCGATGAGTGTTTCGAAAACTTGATATTTATTTTCCTTTTTTAACCAGTTTTCGCCGATGAGTGTTTCGAAAACTCGATATTCATTTTTCTTTTTTTAGTAAGTTTTCGCTGATGAGTGTTTCGAAAACTTGATATTCATTTTTTTAAATAGTTTTTGTCGATGAGTGTTTCGAAAACTTGATATTTATTTTTCATTTTTTAATCAGTTTTCGCCGTTGAGTGCTTCGAAAACGTAATATTCATTTTTCATTTTGTAAAATAGTTTTAGCCGATGAGTGTTTCGAAAACTATGTTGGATATATGGGGGTCTTCGAGACTAAATATCTGCCGATGTTGGAGTCCGATCGGGTCAAGTGAAGATCCATTGGAAAGCTTGCAGAGAGACGAAGAGAACGAAACGAAAATGACTCTCATCGGAGGTCACACGAGCCCGTACTTGTGGCCCAAAGTGGGCTAGGTGATCATGATGGAAGTGAATATTTTCTTCACATTCCAAGTCCCACATTGCTTGCGTCAATGATGAGAGCTCTCTCATCCTCCTATAAATAGGAGTGACTCCACATCTTTCTAGTTGCTCATTCCATGTGTTGGAAAGGGGGGTCCCGTTTGGGAAACCCCACTTAGTATAAATTTTCTCTTTCTCTTGAGTCCTTTTCCGCGCATCAGTCGTGGACATGTGGCTCTACCTCTCGTAGGTAGAGTCCTCCGTTTGGTGCGGCCCTTTTCGGTGTTCGTCGATTGGAGGTCAGCCCTGGTGGAGCAGAGGCACTGGCAAGATCCAAGGTCTTAGCATTGGCGTCCAGGTTAGTAGCTTCCGCAATATTTATATTTTATGCTTGATTTATTTTCGGTTTTTTCTTTTTGGTCCCTGGATTGGGTCCGATCATGTGGATTCGGGCCTTTCCCTACATTGGTATCAGAGCCTGGTTATGCTAGGACTCTATTCTCCAGGGATTGATGAACCAAAAAGGGTTAGGAACATGTTTAGGTCTTGCATGATTTTTTAATTTAAAACTTAGGAACATGACTAGGTTCCCAGTTTTAATTTTAATTTAAAACATGTGAAAATCATATATTGTACGGTAGGGTCCTATGATGTTTTGAATTTAAATTATGTGTTAATTTATTAATTCAATATTGATTGTTAATCCATACCCTAAAACCTAGAAACATGTTTAGGTTCTCCTTTCAAAATTAAAGACCCTAATTTGCATTCATGTATATACTATTTAAGGTATGTGTACCCTACGAATTAGATATATACCTGTGGATGTATGCTACTGCTTTGGGGAAGGAGAACGTTGACTAATGAGGATAAAGTTGACTGGCCGGGAGGTTGACAGAGTCACTGCTGCCGGTGGTGGCCGGCGGCGAAGGTCCGGCAGCCGGCTCCGCCGTGGACCGCCACCGACGGTGGTCGGTCGGTGACGGCCAAGGTCCAGCGACCTCTACCGCTGCCGGGGGCGGTCGCCGGCGACCTCCGCCGCCGCCGGGGGCAGTCGTCGGTGACGGGGTCCGGCGACCTTCGCCGCCGCCGGGGGGCGGTCGTCGGCGACGGGGTCCGGCGACCTACGCCGCCGCCGAGGGGCGGTCGCCGGCGACGGGATCTGGTGACCACCGCCGGAGGTACTCCGATGACCGGTGCCGTCGCCGCCAGAGACAGTGGCCGACCGGCAGTGGTCCGGTGCCGGCGATCACCAAAGGTCAACCGTTGACTGGTCAACGCTCAGCGTCGCAAAATTTTCTGTCGCGCATGATTTCTCCGTTTTAGCTCCAATTTCGACGATTTTTGAGTCGTTTTTCTCGTTTTAGTGAGACGAATCCAAATATGGGGAGAAATTAGGGTGAATTGGAGTCTAAAGAGTGGATATGACCATCTCTTGACTCATTCACATACACAACGAGAGAAAAGCTTTAAGCGATTTGTGATCGTTTAAATTACCTTAAGTGTTTTAGTCGAGTGGGAGCTAGGGGCAGCATGTGGCAAACCCATAACTCGATGTAAATGCTTATCCACGTGGGAATTTAAATATTAAGTGACTATTTAAATGATCGTAAGCGTTGTAATCAAGTGGAAGTTCGAGGTCGTGCCTATGGCGACTCGATGTTCTTCTTGATCGCTTACATAGTCGGAATCCAAAAGGGATTTTGAATAGTATGTGACTATTCTATAAAAATTGTTGAGTCAAGTAGAGAAAGGTGTACATATATAGGCTCTCTGTGTGATGAGAGTGGTTGACCTCACTTCTCGAATGTAGAGACTGACTATATCTACACTCGTCTTGCGTTGATTACAATTTTCAAGAGTTGTGTGTTGTGTAATTAGTGTTAGCGTTTAGGATTGACTGATAATATAACTACAAAACTTGTAAGCGTAGATCACATTAGAGAGACCGGTTTGGTGACACTGTGGCCACCAAACTGAGGCAACTTACAGTCAAGTTTGATGCTTCCAGAATGCACTCTGACAAGAGCATGATGACGCATTTATGGGAAAAATCAAACATGATTTGAGAGTATGAGAAAGCTTGAAGACTCCCCACTGGTAAACTGTGAGTTCAAACTGTTGCTAAATCTCTTCCCTCCCATTGGGAGTGCATATAGGTCATTCCGAGCTTCACTAATACCATCAAGTTTCTTGATGATATTAAACACCACTTAGTGCTCAAAAATTGGTGGCATAAGGCTGTAAAATCTATCGAGCACGTAGCCTAAGTGGCTAAAGTTACTTAGAGCTCTAGGCTCCAAAAACAAGGACAATGGGCCCAAGAGACGTGGTGCTAGGAAGAGAAAGGGTAAGTGTAAGGTAAGTAGCCTCAGTTCAAAGGAAAAGCAAGAGAGGAAAAGAGATTTTGGCCAAGGTCAAATGTTGCTTGTGTCATTCCATAAGGCACTATGCGCAAAAATTGTTTGCAACAATCATTTTCCTCTCACCCATGAACAATGGTTCATGGAGTTCCGTCCTCTGCCCAATGGGAGCAGAAGTATCCTCGTGGGAACAAAGAATTATTAAAGTTAAGAGGTTGGACAACTACAAAAATGAAGTTGCGTAGTGGCGACTCTCTATCTTTATAAATGTTTTGTGTTCTAGATACTGAATGGAACTCATTATTAGATGTTTTTCCGTGAGAGAAATTAAGATATAATATGATCTACATGTTTATTATGACTCCGTAGTGTTAGTTCTGATTTTATGACAATGGTTGTGTTGTGATACACTTTGAATTACATTCCCGTAATTCAACTAGTTTCTTTGCTGTGTCTTCATATGTGGTTGATACATCTATTTGGCAAGTGCGTGTGGGACGCAATTACGTATTAGCAAAGGAGAATTTGTGAGGACAAATTCCCAATGCTAGTTTGTAAACGTTGCCTTACAGACAAAGCAACCTGTTGCTGTGTCTTCCTCTGTGGTTGATACACCTATTTGGCAAGTGCGTGTGTGACACAATTACGTATTAGCAAAGGAGAATTTGTGAGGACAAATTCCCAATGCTAGTTTGTAAATGTTGCCTTACAGACAAAGCAACCTGAGAACCATTCAGTCATGAAATCAGAAAACCCGCTTTCATCAAATTAGTCCACTCGGACATCAGTGGTTCGATAAGCATGGGGGCAAGGCAAGTGGGCTAGTATTTTCTCACAGTTACGTGATGAAATTAGGATAGTTAAACAACTAACTATTCCACAAACTCCACAGCAAAATGAGTTGCTCCTGGAGTTGGTTAAGTTGATAATGACTCAGGTGAACGTTCCCATTGGGGAGATGCTTTGCCAACAGTCACTTTCGTACTTAACCATATGCCCTCTTCAAATTATGTGAATGATTCCTGATGAGTTCTAGTTAGGTAAAAGACCTGATTAGAGTATGCTGAGACCATGAGGGTATATGGCATACTTGATCCTTCCTATGAGTATGAGAAGCTTGACCCTAGAGGCAAGTAGCGTGTCTTGGTAAGATAGCTTGATCACTCAAAAGGATACGTCTTCATTAGCGAGAATGAAGACACTTCGGTCACATAATTTGAGTTTAAGGATGTAATGATCCTCAAGACTAACTTTTCTAGGGTAAGGGAGACGGATTTTAGGATGTGCACCTTTAATGAAAGAAGGTGGACCTACAACACGTTGAGAGGAGCGTATAGATGCATCTCCAGTTGCTGAGTCCAGTGGGAGTAATGCTTATGAGGAGCATATCTCCACGAAGCACAATCCAAGAGGAGTACTAAATTATCAAGTAGAGCCTTTGATAGTTCAAAAGGCTCTCTCCGGCCCTACTAGTAAAAGTTGGACTAAGACGATGGAAGAAGAAAAGACGAAGTCTATAAGGACATACCAAGTATAAGACTTGGTGCATCTGCCCCGCATCACAAGGAATTTTGAGAACAAGTGTGCTCTCAAAAGTTAGGGGAGGCAGATGGGTTAATCAACCACTACTAGGCACATTAAGCAGTGAAGAAGTACACACAACAAAAAGGTATCGACTGTGACGAAGCCTTCTCGTCTGTTGTGTGATCAAAGTTTGATTCTAGCTTTGGTCACCAGTTTAAGTCTGGGAGTACATCGATTAGGATGTAATGACCACTTTATTGTACGGCAAACTAGGTGAAGGGATCTATATGTACAAGCACATAGGTCTCATGGCAAAAGGCCAGGAACGCAGAGTATGCTGACTCCGAGGATCTGTCAAGATCTCACATATTCATCTAGACTCGTGGTAATTGACCACTTAGTCCATTTCAAGAAAGTTGAGAGTATTTCATTACCCTCATGCTATATGTAGAAGACATATAGCTAGCTAGAAATAACACAAAGGCTGCTTTAGCCACTTAAGCATGGCTATCCTTTCATCTTTTAAGATAAAGGAAATGGTTTAGACAGTGGGAGTCAAGATTCATGGAGAATTCTCCAAGAATTGACTCACTCTGTCATAAGAATCCTATGAAGAAGAGATTCTTGGTGGATTCCAATTGAGGGGACCTGAACCCAAGTGATGTGCTAGTAGCAAGAGGCAAGAGTTTGAGTCTTGCTACACGTCTTTAGACTAAGTTAGAGATGGAGTCATTGGATAGTATTTTGATACACGTGGTTGGTAACTTGAAGTACAATTAGGATTGTACTCGCTCCAACGTGCTTTTTGTAGTCGACTTTGTGAGCCGTTATTAGTCAAACCTTGGTCAGACACACTATTTAGAGTGTTCTGTGGTACTTGAAGGGCGATGTTGAAGGGCGCTGCTGAAAATCAATTGTTTTCATCATATTGGTGACCTGCAAACGGCGGGCCACACATTGATGTTGATTGGGTACGAGACTTGGATGAGAGGACATCCACGTCTTGGTGTGCTTTGCTAAGCACTTGAACAAATCTTGTAGAGAAGCAAGTAAGGATTATGCATTTCTCGATCCACTAGGGACATAGAGTTCATTGCATTATCATCAGTAGTAGAAGGCAGTTTGGATTGGAAGATCTAAAGTCACTTATAGATCACAGACAGAGTTGTTGACCTAGTGACATTGATCTCATCAAGTCAAACAACTATGGTTTACACCAAAGAAAGCCCAAGTACCACAAGAGAACGCAACATAACTTTGTATGAGACATCGTTACACAATAGTTAACTACCCTGTTGTGTCAGTCTAAGCATCAAGTGACCGGAGAGAGGGTCCTCACAGTATGACCTGTGATAGAGCATTGGCTCTATACCCTCACGGACCCGCATGGGTGGGTTGGTTGTATAGAGATGCAAGCCATAAAACAAGTGTTTTAGATACACTGGATTGCTTAGAACTAGGGTGATTTAACATAATTTATGTCATGAGGACAAACTTTGTGAGAGCTCTATTCCTTGATCATAAGTAAAGTGTGATGCCTAGGCTTACCTTTATTTTGTGTGGATCAAGAAATAGAAGTATTTATTACACAATATATAAAGTATGTCGTACAGGCTTGGGAGGTTGGCTCTCTCACACGAGCAACCGCCTTGGACACGCAAGTGGTGTGGGCCAAGATGAGACTTGGGTGCTTTTTCCTTTAACACCAAAATGGGATATAGTGTGAATATCCAGAGGCAGCTGAAAAGCACCGAGTGTTGGAAAGGAAAACGCCACTGAGAATTGATAAGTCGCCCTAGTAAGAGTACTAGGATGAGATCCGCTAAGATGATGAGGTCTTCTGATCGAATTATGAATTCCCGCTATTCATAATGCTTGTAGCTAGACGTGAGTGCTCCACTCGTCGCAATGTGAAGCGAGCGAAGTGTGGTAGCAAACTCAGGTCAGATTCTAAGTGAGTCTGGACTAAGGTTTGTGTGGTGTAAGCGATTGAGGATCAAAATCGACATACGCTCGAGAACACCACAACGTGCGTTTCATACCGCATGTGCTTTAAAAACCGCAAGGGAAGCATGTGAAAGAATCCCTGCTTCAATGCTGTGTGAGTCCCTGAAAGGATGCATCAATCCTTTCAAAGGGTACCCTTATGCACTTTGACTCTGTCATGAAGAGATGAGGTAGTGCATGCTACTTTGATACCTTTCCAAGAGGCTATGGAAAAATACGGCCCGATGGAAGACTGTCAGGAAAGCAGCTATCTTTGATTGAACTGATAAGAGGTCGAAAGGAAGATTGTGTTGACATATGCATGTGTGATAGTATCCTGAGGTCGACCCATTATGTGATCCCTTTGAGGTTCTCATGGATGTGGATACCTATCGCAACTGAGTGTGGCTGAAGTCCTAGTCTTATTGTAGACTTAGAGGGATTGGACTAGCCATGTATATGAACACATCTAGGGAAACCATGGCACTATTTTTAGGTGAGACATGTGGTCACATCATCAAACATTTGGGTTGTAGCATCACTTATAGCTGGGCCCTAACAGGCTTCTAGTATAAGGCTCCCACATATCGTGCCAAGCGGTCACGACTGACACGGAGTATGAAAGAAGATGACGAGAGAAAGAGAAATAGAGAAGTCCTTTGTTATAAGGATAGTCATGGGCCTCCCACCATGTGCGAGTGGGAGTATGATGGATATATGGGGGACTTCGGGACTAAATATCCGCCCATGTTGGAGTCCGATCGGGTCAAGTGAGGATCCGTTGGAAAGCTTGCAGAGAGACGAAGAGAACGAAACGAAAATGACTCTCATCGGAGGTCACACGAGCCCATAGTCGTGGCCCAAAGTTGGCTAGGTGATCATGATGGAAGTGAATATTTTGTTCACATTCCAAGTCCCACATTGCTTGCGTCAATGATGGGAGCTCTCTCATCCTCCTATAAATAGGAGTGACTCCACACCTTTCTAGTTGCTCATTCCATGTGTTGGAAAGGGGGGTCCCGTTTGGGAAACTCCACATCAGTCGTGGACATGTGGCTCTACCTCTCGTAGGTAGAGTCCTCCGTTTGGTGCGGCCCTTTTCAGTGTTCGTCGATTGGAGGTCAACCCTGGTGGAGCAGAGGCACTGGCAAGATCCAAGGTCTTAGCATTGGCGTCCTGGTTAGTAGCTTCCGTAATATTTATATTTTATGCCTAGTTTATTTTCGGTTTTTTCTTTTTGGTCCCTGGGTTGGGTCGGATCATGTGGATCCGGGCCTTTCCCTACACTTGTTATTCATTTTTCTTTTTTTAATCAGATTTCGCCGATGAGTGTTCTGAAAACTTGATATTCATTTTTCTTTTTTTTTAATCAGTTTTTGCCGATGAGTGTTTCGAAAACTTGATATTCATTTTTTTAAATAGTTTTCGCCGATCAGTGTTTCGAAAACTTGATATTCATTTTTCTTTTTCTTAATCATTTCTCGTCGATGAGTGTTTCGAAAACTTGATATTCATTTTTCTTTTTTTAATTAGTTTTTTCCGATGAGTGTTTCGAAAACTTGATATTGATTTTTTATTTTTTAATCATTTTTCGCCGTTGAGTGTTTCGAAAATGTAATATTCATTTTTCTTTTTCTTAAATAGTTTTCGTCGATTAGTGTTTCGAAAACTTGTTATTCATTTTTCTTTTTTTAATCAGTTTTCGCCAATGAGTATTCTGAAAACTTGATATTCGTTTTTCTATTTTTTAATCAGTTTTCGCCGATGAGTGTTTGAAAACTTGATATCCATTTTTATTTTTTTAAATCAATTTTCGGCAATTAGTGTTTCGAAAACGTAATATTCATTTTTCTTTTTTTTAAATAGTTTTCGCCGATGAGTGTTTCGAAAACTTGATATTCATTTATCTTTTTCTTATTCAGTTTTCGCCAATTAGTTTTTCGAAAACGTGATATTCAATTTTCTTTATTTAATTAGTTTTCACCGATGAGTGTTTCGAAAACTTGATATTCATTTTTCTTTTTCTTAATCATTTTTCGCCGATTAATGTTTCGAAAACGTGATATTCATTTTTCTTTATTTAATTAGTTTTCATCGATTAGTGTTTTGAAAACTTGATATTCATTTTTCTTTTTTTAATTAGTTTTCGCCGATGAGTGTTTCGAAAACTTGTTATTCATTTTTATTTTTTTTAATCAGTTTTCGTAGATGAGTGTTTCGAAAACTTGATATTCATTTTTCTTTTTTTAGTAAGTTTTCGCTAATGAGTGTTTCGAAAACTTGATATTCTTTTTTCATTTTTTTCATCAGTTTTCGCCGATTAGTGTTTCGAAAACTTGATATTCATATTTGTTTTTTAATTAGTTTTTGTAATACCCAAGAAATTTTTTCGAAGTTAAAAATGAAATGAAAGGGAAAGAAAAGAAATAGAAAATAATTTTTAGAATTTAATTCAGGACCTAAGAAATTGGAAACCTGAATTAAATAGGGAAAGAGAATAAATTAAAAATACATATTAGTTATTATTTATTTAATTATTAATTAATTTAAATTTAAATTATATTTATTTATTACTTAAGTATTTAATTATTATAATTATTTTATTAATTTGTAATATTTATTATTTTAATTGCGTGGGGGTTGCCGTGGGTTTAGGTGTAATTAAAAGAAAGAAAAGTAAAGGAATAAGAAAGGAAAGAAGAAGAGAAAGAGAAAGAAAGGATTGAGAGAGATAGAGTCGAGAAAGAAAGAGAGAGATAGGAGACGAGAAGAAAAAGAAGGGGAAGGAGGGGGATCTTGCCGGAAAAGTGGCCGGAGGGAGCTAGCTGAAGCCGGAAAAAGTCACCGGAGCTCGCGTACGATGTCTCCCACACCTTCCACCGATCGAATCAAAGGTTAGTAACCCCAATTTCATTCGAAGCCCTCAATTTCTCCATTTTTAGGGATTTCTTCGATTCACCTTCGATTGAATTGTTTCGAGGGTAGATTGAGACCTAGAAAGTGTTCTTGAACACTTAGTTGGGGTAGGAATCGAGACTATATCCTTGGTTTTGACCGGAATCGAATTTGGAAGGATTTGGGGTTGAAATTATAATTAACTCTAAATCGCAGAAATTATTGTTAGCTTAGGAATAGAGCATGGGTTTGAGTAAATAGGTTTGGAATAGTATTATTGAAATTATATTATTGAAATATTAGCTGAATAAGACCCGTGAAGAGCTGACCCGAGGTTACTAATGTGGAACCTTGACATTAACGTGTCGGGTCCCTGCTCGGATTGCCCAATTACACTTTAAGGGTAAATTAAGAATTAATTTAGGTACTTTCTTGTTTCTCAAGGATGGAAACTTGCGGAACAATAAAGTTCAAAATTTAAAATGAGACCCGTGAAGAGCTGGCCCGAGGTTACTAATGTGGAACCTTGACATTAACGTGCTGGGTCCCTGCTCGGATTGCCCAATTACACTTTAAGGGTAAATTAAGAATTATTTTAGGTACTTTCTTGTTTCTCAAGGATGGAAACTTGCGGAACAATAAAGTTAAAAATTTAACATGGCAATTTAATTCCTTCGTAATTATTAGGAAACCTTAAGTAGGATAATTTAGAAGCATATCGAGGTTTAGTAACTCAAATCCAAGGCTCCAAAATTAATTCAAGGTGAGTGATAATTATACGAAACCAAGTATGTAGCACTTGAGACTCTCATGGAAGAGAGGGAAAATGGATAAGACCAAGAACTCGGTTCTTGGCGACGACTAGATGCATTTTTAGGCACGAGCATGTCATATGCATATGAATTGCATATAGTTTGAGATGTTAACCACATTAATGTATTCGTTAGGAAACCACAACTCGTCTAGAGCGGGAATTACTCCAGGACTAGCGCATGGAAGCTGTCCAGGTGAGGGGTTTCCCATCCTTGCCCTACAGGGTTGATTGAGGATGTGGATATGTGGTTTGCCTACTTGCCTACTTGTAAGAATTGTTTAGTGGTTAACATGCTATTGTTGTTCCTAATTTGTTATCCATGAAAGTATTTCTATATGTGTGTTTGACTACAGGTAAAGAGGTACTGGAGAGTATCCATGTGATGACATGAGGTACGCCGAATAGTACAAGCAAGGGGGTAAGTTGTTGATTGAGTCCAATGTTTGATTTACCCTATTAATTAGAATCTCATTAAAGAAATCGTAAAGAAGTTGTTAGTAAACGTCGACGTTTTATGATAATTGAACTTAGGAAATGCCTTAGAGCTAGGTTATGATCTAATCAAGGGTTTGGGTATTACATAAGGATTAAAACGATCTCATAAATTGATTAGTGAGTCATAGGGAGGTTCACACTACCTAGGTAAAGTCAGTCTAGGATAGTAATGGGTAGATAGAGTCAGAATCCCAGCTCAAGGCTCGGGAAGAGAAACAAATGCCTGGTACTAGGGTCAGTTAAAGATTAAAACAATTGCCCGTTGAGGCCATTGCCCTAGCCTGGTACTAGGGTCAGTTAAAGAGTAAAGCATTTGCCCGGTGAGGCCATTGCCCTAGCCTGGCACTAGGGTCAGTTAAACATTAAAAGAATTTGCTCGTTGAGGCCATTACCCTAGCTTGGTACTAGGATCAGTTAAGTGATTTACAGTTTTCATATTATATGTTAAAAAATGTGATTGCTTGTTTACGAGAAGCATGATAGAAAAGCATGATCCGTAGGTTTATCTGTGATTTTAATGTTATATTAATATTGCCTGTTCGTAATATAACATTTGATAAACTAGACTTTCATGCGCATGTGATTGTGGGTGTTTTCCTTTCCCTAGCTGTAGTGGTACCCGTCGCTACGCCGAGGATGGGAAGCTCCTCACTGAGTCTGTTTGACTCACTCCCTTTGCTTCAATGTTTCAGATACAGGGATCGGGCAGGCATTGGCGTTCGGACAGTAAAACGGACATCAAACCATCCTTACGCTCTTGTTCGCGTTAGTAGACTCCTTTGGTTATTTTGATTTCTCTTGTTGTACATATTTTAAAGTTGTAAGAGTTGTATATATATATTTACAGCTTTTGATATGTACCTACTCTAGAATTGTCGGCTTCACATGTATTTAAAGACAGGGTCCAGTTGGGGATAAACTAGGATATATGTTTGAGTATATGAACTTCTGCATGTGAATAGGATAGATCGTACGCATTGAGGCGAACGGTCAATATGATATGGATATATATATTATGTGTGCTTGCTGCATGTGAATAGGATAGATCGTACGTATTGAGAAGTACGGTCAATATGATATTAATATTTACCTTATGAGTGCTAATATATATATCTATACACTAGCTGAGCTGAAGCGGTATTGAGCGAACCGCGGATTGCAAGTTAATTAGGACACTAGTATGATATATATATATTGATTGTATAGCAGGGTAGTTATAGTCATGTTTACAGGATAAGGCTTACGGGTTTAGAGGTAAAAATCTATTCCCGTGCCGGTCACGTACTCCCGATTTGGGGTCCTGACAAACTTGGTATCAGATCCTGGTTATTCTTTAAGTCATGTGAAGCCATTGGTATAACCGGGTGTCGGTTTAAGCTTCGTTGTGAAACCCGGGCACAACGTTGCATTAAACAGGCACTATTGGGAGTACCTAGGATAATTTGAGTCAGCCTTTCTTTCATTCCTTCTTAATCTATGATAGATTATGCAAATGCTTATCAGGTGACATTTTTGTGCAGTACAGGGATGCCGCCGACTACTAGGCAGGCTAGGAGGGGCGGTAGAGTCCTTGCATGTACTGATGAGGAATCTGTTCGGGAGAAGAGAATGCCTCCCAGGGGTCGAGCTAGATGCCGTGCTAGAGGTCGTGCTCGCGGTCGTGGTAGGACACAAGAAAGAGGAGTGCATAGGCAATAAACCCCATAGCCACAGGTTGAAACGGGTGCTCCGTCAGTGGCTGAGATGCTGACTGCGGGATTTCAGGAGTTGAGAGCTGAAATGACCCGCCAAATTCAACAAGATGTCCGCCGTTTAGTTGTCGGCGAGGAAGAGAAGCAAGTGATATCGGCTCAACAGGAAACTGAAATGGTTGAGGAAAGAGAGGAAGAAGCAAGAAGGGAATGGCAACAAAGGGACATGCCCTGGGGACCGAGGGGAGTTCCGAGGGAATTACCGATTACTAAATTCCTGAAGCTGAATCCGCCTACCTTTTGCGAAACTGAAACCAAGGAGGACCCTCAACATTTCCTCCGTGATATAATCAGAATTGGACAATTACTGAGGTGTCCAGGAGGAGAGATGGTGGAACTTGCCTCATTTCAGTTAAGAGGCGCTGCGCGAGTTTGGTTTGAGTCAGTACAGAAGAGATATGCAAGGAGAGTTGCTCCTATGACCTGGGAAGATTTTCTGAGGGAATTCCTGGGTCGGTTTCTATCTGAAGGAACGAGGTATGCCAAGCGTCAATAATTTGAGGACTTGTGGATGACGCCGAATATGTCAGTGACTGAGTTTGAGCTGCAGTTCACGGAGCTAGCTCAATATGCTTCTGAATTGGTTCCCGATGAGAGGGAGTTGATCAAGAGGTTTATCCACAGGTTGGTAGAGCCATTGTTTGTAGTTTTACTACCGCAATGTCGTCAGTTTGAAACTCTAGCACAGGCTGCTAATTGTGCCAGGGTAATTGAAAATAGAAAGAAATTTGGGACGTCGGCAAATCCCAAGAATAAGTTACTGACAGGCAATGATGGACATGGGTGGAAGAAGAAGCAAAGGACAACAGGTGGTTCTAGTGCAATTCGAAATTATGCAGGGCATGTTGGTGGGCAGTCTGCCATTGCCACCACAAGTTCTGGGAGGAGTAACACACAAGGTGGGCAGAGGTTCCAAGGTAGTAGTCAGGGCGGTAACTAGAAACCGCAGTGTGGAACATGTGGGAGATTCCATTTTGGAGAGTGTAGAGTCACAAAGGCAGGTTGTTACAACTGTGGTCAATTCGGGCATATGGCTAAGGAATGTCCAGAGAGGAAGAGTAATACGAGTGTCAAGAGCAATCCTACTCCGGGTAGTACTCCAATTGCAGCCCCACCAGTTAGAATTGTACCACCCCAAGTCAACACTTCAGGAGCGGGCAGAGGTAGAGGAGCAGGAGCAGGAGGTAGAGGACCAGGTGCACCAGGGGGAGGACAGGCACGGGTGTTTGCTTTGTCTCGACAGGATGCACATGCCTCAAAAGCAGTAGTGACAGGTACACTTTCAGTATGCTCTCTCCAGGGTCTTGTATTATTTGATTCTGGTTCAACACATTCCTACATCTCACATGCATTTGCACGAAAAGTTGAGAAAAGCTCGACTAGGTTGAAGGAGACAGAAATGGTCTCTACTCCGATGGGTGAATCAATACAAGTCAAGTATGTCTATGAATCATGTATGGTTGTGGTCGAGGGTCATGAAACAGTTGTGGACCTACGACTACTCTATATGGTTGACTTGGATGTCATTCTAGGTATGGATTGGTTGGCATCATGTCATGCGGTAGTTGACTGCAGGGCGAAGTGTTTGAAATTCAATATGCCGAATGAAGAGCCATTCGTGGTGCGGGGTGATGGTGCTGCACCATATCCGAGTCTAATCTCAGCAATGAAAGCTTCCAAGCTACTCGAGAAAAGGTGTAAAGGATATCTAGCTTTTGTAAGGGATACTACGAAAGAAGTACTTCCTGCGAATCAGGTACCGGTGGTTCGGGAGTTTCTTGATGTATTTCCTGACGAATTACCTAGTTTGCCGCCTGATCGAGAGATTGAATTTGAGATCGAGCTTTTACCAGGTACTCAGCCGATTTCCACACCACCCTACAGAATGGCTCCGAAGGAGTTGAAGGAGCTCCACACGCAGTTACAGGAGTTACTTGATAAGGGTTTTATCAGACCCAGTTTTTCACCTTGGGGTGCACCAGTTCTATTCGTGAAGAAGAAGGATGGGACTTTAAGATTGTGTATCGATTATCGAAAGTTAAATAAGGTAACGATCCGCAATCAGTATCCACTTCCAAGAATCGATGATCTGTTTGATCAGTTGCAGGGTGCTAAGAGGTTTTCAAAGATCGATCTGCGATCAGGGTATCATCAGTTGAAGATTAGAAAAGAAGATGTGCCCAAGACTTCTTTTCGAACCCGATACGGCCATTATGAGTTTCTAGTCATGTCGTTCGGGCTAACTAATGCACCACCAGCTTTTATGGATATGATGAATCGGGTTTTCAAGCCATTTCTAGACCGTTTGTGATTGTATTTATTGATGACATTCTAGTCTATTCCAAGAATGCTGAGGAGCATGCAGAGCATTTGAGACTAGCATTACAGAAGCTAAGGGAAGAGAAATTGTATGCTAAGTTTTCAAAATGTGAGTTTTGGCTTGATAAAGTTGCATTTCTCGGTCACGTGGTATCTTCAGAGGGAATCCATGTTGACCCGACTAAAGTAGAAGCAGTGAAGAATTGGTCTCAGCCTACCTCAGTCACGGAGATTCATAGTTTTCTAGGTTTGGCTGGATACTATAGAAGGTTTGTGCAGGACTTTTCGATGGTTGCTGCACCTCTTACAAAGCTAACTCAGAAAGGGGTAAAGTTTGTGTGGGATAACAAGTGTGAAGAGAGTTTTCAGAAACTGAAGGAAAGTCTCACCACAACACCGGTGTTGGCTCTTCCTGAGGGCACCGGAGGCTATGTGGTGGACTGTGATGCTTCACGAGTTGGGTTTAGGGTGTGTTCTTATGCAGCATGGCAAGGTGATTGCTTATGCGTCTAGGCAACTCCGGAAGCACGAAAAGAACTACCCAACTCACGATCTTGAAATGGCAGCGGTGGTATTTGCCTTGAAGATTTGGAGGCATTACCTTTATGGCGAAACATGTGAGGTATATACAGACCACAAGAGCCTCAAGTACATTTTCCAGCAAAAAGATCTAAATCTGAGACAACACAGGTGGATGGAGTTGTCGAAAGACTATGACTGCACGATCTTGTACCATCCCGGTAAGGCGAATGTGGTGGCAGACGCTCTGAGCCGAAAGTCAATGGGTAGCTTAGCCCATATCAGTGAAGTACGAAGGCCGTTAATTCGGGAAATACATGAGCTGGAACAGTCTGGAACTCAGTTTGAAATTGGAGATCCCAACCACATTCAAGCTAAGTCAGCTCTAATTGAAGAAGTTAAATCCAAACAAGATCAAGACGCCGACCTCAAACAGATCAGAGATACAGTGGTTAAGGGGGAGAATGACGACGTCCGATTCTCCATAGATGACAGTGGCATACTCCGGTTGGAGGGATGACTGTGTGTACCTATGGTGGATGGTTTGAAAGAAAGAATTCTTGATGAGGGACAGCGTACACTATCCATCCGGGTAGTAATAAGATGTATCAGGATCTGAAAGAATTATACTGGTGGAATGGTATGAAGAAGGATGTGGCAGACTACATATCTAGATGTTTAGTGTGTCAGCAGGTTAAGGCTGAACACCAAAAGCCCGCCGGAACACTTCAACAGATAGAAATTCCTGAATGGAAGTGGGAGAGAATTACTATGGATTTTGTGACAGGATTGCCGCGATCACAGAGGGGATTCGATTCAGTTTGGGTAATCGTTTATCGGATGACCAAGTCCGCCCATTTCCTGCCAGTTAAGACCACTTACGGAGTGGGTCAGTATGCACAGTTGTACCTATCAGAGATAGTGAGGTTACACGGAGTAACGGTGTCAATTATCTCTGACAGGGGGCCATAGTTTACCTCTCGATTCTGGAGATTATTGCAGGAGGCATTGGGGACGAGGGTTGATTTGAGTACACCATTTCATCCCCAGACAGACGAGCAATCTGAGAGGACCATTCAGATTTTAGAGGACATGCTTAGGGCATGTGTTATGGATTTCGGCGGAGGGTGGGAGAAATACCTGTCGTTAGCGAAGTTTGCCTACAATAACAGTTACCAATCCAGTATTCAGATGGCACCCTTTGAGGCTTTGTATGGTCGGAAGTGTAGATCCTCGATTGGCTGGTTCGAGGTCGGAGAGGCCAAGTTGGTTGGTCTAGAACTTGTGCAGGATGCTTTTGGACAAGATAAAGTCCATCAGAGAAAGGCTTGCCACGGCTCAGAGTAGGCAAAATTCGTATGCCGACAACCGGAGAAGAGAGTTAGAGTTTGCTGTGGGTGAGCATATTTTCTTAAAGATTTCACCGAATGAGGGGCGTGATGAGATTTGGCAAGAAAGGCAAGCTAAGTCCAAGATACATCGAACTGTTTGAGATTCTAGAGCGCGTGGGAAATGTTGCCTACCGTCTAGAATTCCCAGCGGAGTTGGAAGGAGTTCATCCGGTGTTTCATGTGTACATGCTTCGAAACTACCTGCCAGATCCCTCTCATGTAATCCAACCTCAAGAAGTACAGCTAGCCGAAAGTCTGACTTATGAGGAGATGCCAGTGGAAATCTTAGATCGCCAGTTGAAGAAGCTGAGGTCGAAAGAAATACCATTGGTGAAAGTCCTGTGGCGAATCCATTCAGTCAAAGAAGCTACGTGGGAAGTTGAGGCTGAGATGCGCATGACATATCCTCACCTATTTCAAGACTAAGGTTAGTATGTTAATTGAAATTCGGGGACCGAATTTCTTAAGGGGGGAAGATCGTAATACCCAAGAAATTTTTTCGAAGTTTAAAATGAAATGAAAGGGAAAGAAAAGAAATAGAAAATAATTTTTAGGATTTAATTCAAGACCTAAGAAATTGGAAACCTGAATTAAATAGGGAAAGGGATTAAATTAAAAATACATATTAGTTATTATTTATTTAATTATTAATTAATTTAAATTTAAATTATATTTATTTATTATTTATGTATTTAATTATTATAATTATTTTATTAATTTGTAATCTTTATTATTTTAATTGGGTGGGGGTTGCCGTGGGTTTAGGTGTAAATAAAAGAAAGAAAAGAAAAGGAATAAGAAAGGAAAGAAGAAGAGAAAGAGAAAGAAAGGATAGAGAGAGAAAGAGTCGAGAAAGAAAGAGAGAGATAGGAGACGAGAAGAAGAAGAAGGGGAAGGAGGGGGATCTTGCCGGAAAAGTGGCTGGAGGGAGCTAGCTGAAGCCAGAAAAAGTCACCGGAGCTCGGGTACGACGTCTCCCACACCTTCCACGATCGAATCAAAGGTTGGTAACCCCAATTTCATTCGAAGCCCTAAATTTCTCCATTTTTAGGGATTTCTTCGATTCACCTTCGATTGAATTGTTTCGAGGGTAGATTGAGACCTAGAAAGTGTTCTTGAACACTTAGTTAGGGTAGGAATCGAGACTATATCCTCGGTTTTGACCGGATTCGAATTTGGAAGGATTTGGGGTTGAAATTATAATTAACTCTAAATTGGAGAAATTATTGTTAGCTTAGGAATTGAGCTTGGGTTTGAGTAAATAGGTTTGGAATAGTATTATTGAAATATTAGCTGGCCCGAGGTTACTAATGTGGAACCTTGACATTAACGTGCCGGGTCCCTGCTCGGATTGCCCAATTACACTTTAAGGGTGATATTGAGGGCTCCAAACCTCTTCTTTTCAATCTTAAACACCCTAGAATAATTCTAAATATGCTATCAAGCATCAAGAATTATTTTAGGTACTTTCTTGTTTCACAAGGATGGAAACTTGCGGAACAATAAAGTCCAAAATTTAAAATGGCAATTTAATTCCTTCGTAATTATTAGGAAACCTTAAGTAGGATAATTTAGAAGCATATCGAGGTTTAGTAACTCAAATCCAAAGCTCCAAAATTAATTCAAGGTGAGCGATAATTATACGAAACCAAGTATATAGCACTTGAGACTCTCATGGAAGAGAGGGAAGACGGATAAGACCAAGAACTCGGTTCTTGGCGACGTCTAGATGCATTTTTAGGCACAAGCATGTCATATGAATACGAATTGCATATAGTTTGAGATGTTAACCACATGAATGCATTCGTTAGGAAACCACGACTCCTTTGGAGCGGGAATTACTCCAGGACTAGCGCAAGGAAGCCGTCCAGGTGAGGGGTTTCCCATCCTTGCCCTACAGGGTTGATTGAGGATGTGGATATGTGGTTTGCCTACTTGCCTACTTGTAAGAATTGTTTAGTGGTTAACATGCTATTGTTGTTCCTAAATTGTTATCCATGAAAGTATTTCTATATGTGTGTTTGACTACAGGTAAAGAGGTACTGGAGGGTATCCATGTGATGACATGAGGTACGCCGAATAGTACAAGCAAGGGGGTAAGTTGTTGATTGAGTCCAAGGTTTCATTTACCCTATTAATTAGAAACTCATTAAATAAATCGTAAAGAAGTTGTTAGTAAACGTCAACGTTTTATGGTAATTGAACTTAGGAAATGCCTTAGAGCTAGGTTATGATCTAATCAAGGGTTTGGGTATTACATAAGGATTAAAACGATCTCAAAAATTGATTAGTGAGTCATAGGGAGGTTCACACTACCTAGGTAAAGTTAGTCTAGGATAGTAATGGGTAGATAGAGTCAGAATCCCAGCTGAAGGCTCGGGAAGAGAAACAAATCAGAAAAAGATTGCCCGTTGAGGCCATTGCCCTAGCCTGACACCAAGGTCAGTTAAAGATTAAAATAATTGCCCGTTGAGGCCATTGCCCTAGCCTGATACTATGGTCAGTTAAAGAGTAAAGCATTTGCCCGTTGAGGCCATTGCCCTAGCCTGGCACTAGGGTCAGTAAAAGACTAAAAGATTTGCCCGTTGAGGCCATTGTCCTAGCCTGGCACTAGGGTTAGTAAAAGATTAAAAGATTTACCCGTTGAGCCCATTGCCCTAGCCTAGCACTAGGGTCAGTTAAACATTAAAAGAATTTGCCCGTTGAGGCCATTACCCTCGCATTAAAAGATTGTGGGTGTTTCCCTTTCCCCAGTTGTAGTGTGACCCACCGCTACGCCGAGGATGGGAAGCTCCTCACTGAGTCTGTTTGACTCACTCCCTCTGCTTCAATGTTTCAGATACAGGGATCGAGCAGGCATCATCGTCCGGACAGTGAAACGAACATCAGACCATCCTTACGCTCTTGTTCGCGTTGGTGGACTCCTTTGGTTATTTTGATTTCTCTTCTTGTACATATTTTAAAGTTGTAAGAGTTGTATATATATATTTACAGCTTTTGATATGTACCTACTCTAGAATTATCGGCTTCACATGTATTTAAAGACAGGGTCCAATTGGGGATAAACTAGGATATATGTTTGAGTATATGAACTTCTGCATGTGAATAGGATAGATTGTACGCATTGAGGCGTACGGTCAATATGATATGGATATATATATTATGTGTGCTTGCTGCATGTGAATAGGATAGATCGTACGTATTGAGACGTATGGTCAAAATGATATTAATATTTACCTTATGAGTGCTGATATATATATCTATACACTGGCTGAGCTGAAGCGGTATTGAGCGAACCGCGGATTGTAGGTTAATTAGGCCACCAGTGAGGTGTGGCTACTAGTATGATATAAATATATTGATTGTATAGCAGGGTAGTTATAGTCATGTTTACAGGATAAGGCTTACGGGTTTAGAGGTAAAAATATATTCCCGTGCCGGTCACGTACTCCCGATTTGGGGTCGTGACAGTTTTGGTCGATGAGTGTTTCGAAAACTTGATATTCATTTTTCTTTTTTTAATAAGTTTTCACCGATGAGTGTTTCGAAAACTTGATATTTATTTTTCTTTTTCTTAATCAGTTTCCGCCGATGAGTGTTTCGAAAACGTAATATTCATTTTTCTTTTTTTAAAAAAAATAGTTTTCGCTGATTAGTGTTTCTAAAACGTGATATTCATTTTTCTTTAATTAATTAGTTTTCACCGATGAGTGTTTCGAAAACTTGCTATTCATTTTTCTTTTTTTAATCAGTTTTCGCCGACGAGTGTTTCAAAAACTTGATATTTATTTTCCTTTTTTAATCAACTTTGTTGATGAGTGTTTCAAAAACTTGATAATCATTTTTCTTTTTTTAGTAAGTTTTCGCTAATGATTGTTTCGAAAACTTGATATTCATTTTTCATTTTTTTAATCAGTTTTCGCCGATGAGTGTTTTGAAAACATGATATTCATTTTTCTTTTTTAATTAGCTTTGGTCGATAAATGTTTCGAAAACATTATATTTATTTTTCTTTTTTAATAAGTTTTCACCGAAGAGTGTTTCGAAAACTTGATATTCATATTTCTTTTTTAATTAGTTTTGGTCGATGAATGGTTCGAAAACTTGATATTCATTTTTCTTTTTTTAATAAGTTTTCACCAATGAGTGTTTCAAAAACTTGATATTTGTTTTTCTTTTTTTAATTAGTTTTCGCCGATGAGTGTTTCGAAAACGTAATATTCATTATTTTTTTAAAAAAAAAAATAGTTTTCGCCGATTAGTGTTTCAAAAACTTGATATTCATTTTTCTTTTTCTTAATTAGTTTTCGCGGATGAGTGTTTCTAAAACGTGATATTCATTTTGCTTTAATTACTTAGTTTTCACCGATGAGTGTTTCGAAAACTTGACATTCATTTTTCTTTTTTTAATTAGTTTTCGCCGATGAGTGTTTCAAAAACGTAATGTTCATTTTTCTTTTTTTAAATAGTTTTCGCCGATCAGTGTTTCGAAAACTAGATATTCATTTTTTCTTTTTCTTAATCAGTTTTCGTCGATGAATGTTTCGAAAACTTGATATTCTTTTTTCTTATTTTTTAATTTGTTTTTGCCGATGAGTGTTTCGAAAACTTGATATTCATTTTTCATTTTTAATCAGTTTTTGCCGTTGAGTGTTTCGAAAACGTAATATTCATTTTTGTCATGACCCCCGTTTAGAGGACCGTGACCGGCACAGACACAGGGAATACCCTTATGCCTGTAAGCCTTATCACCTAAGTGACAAAATATCTATTATTGAAAATACATTCACATGCATTATAATACCATGGCTACACCGAAATGGGGGCCTATCCTAGGCAAGCAAATTCACGCCAATGCCGCTTCAGGATATAGATATAGGAAAGCACACATAATATATAACTTGTATACTGGCTACACATCCGAAGATGCTGCCTATCCTATTCACATGCAACAGATATATGTATATATATATATATATTTTGAAAACAAGTTTTCCCTGTATCGCAGTAAAATAAATCCTGATCTTTAAGGTGTGTGAAGCTGACAGTTCTAGATTTAGTGGTACAATCTAATTAGGTACGTCTACCCTTTACTTTATGATACAATAATAAAGTAAATTAAATTAAAATTACAATTTATTCACCCACATGAACAAGTTGTGGGTCTTGGAAAGTTTTGTTCGTTCCTCGCTCCACCGAGACTTCTTCCACCTGTACTTAACCTGTCTCTGTGTAGTAAAATGAGGTGTGAGTCTTAACCACGCGACTCAGTGAGGACTCTCCCATCCCCGACGCAAGGACTCTTGCCACCGTCGTGGAAAAGATTTAATAAAATACTCATCATGCCTCCAGAGTGTATGAGTTGGATTTGTAACGCACCAATCATAGCAACACAATTATACTCTACTCCTATGTCTTCCTATCCAAGCTACTTTCCACAACCTATTTTCTAGTTCTTTCATTGTTTTAGCATTCTATATCTCTAGCTAAACCATACCAGACAAGCAGAGAATATACATACTCATGTAATTCACATAAGCATACAACCCTAGGAGCAGAGATGGAAGAACCCTCACCTTGGCCAACCTTCCATGAAATCCTCTCCTGTAACTTTAGTCTCCTCGGAGTTTCTATTGCACTCAATCATATGCCGTTGTTCCTATAAGAACAACATTTACTTCATTAAGGATATTACTTAGCTTAACTTGTTATTTATCTCTCCATTACTCTCACGTGTAGTCCCTGGTTGCCACAGTCGGACTTATCTATCCCGACTTATGCGTATCCTTCCTCGGACACTTGACTTACTCGCATATAACACTCTACTTGAGTGTTTCACATACTTGGATTTGAGTATTAGACCTCTATCTAACTTGTATTCGCATCTAAGGAAGCTTATCTAGCTTGGTTGGAAGGAATCCTAATTTTTTGGGAAGGTCTGAACATTTTGTTTCAACTTGTATTCCTACTTGGGTTCTAGCAATCTAGTTTCTAAACCTCGATACACCTCTAGTTCATCCTACTTAAGGTTTCCTAATAATTATGAAGGAATAAAATTACAATTTTAGAATTTGGGCTTCATTGCTCTGCAAGTTTCCCTCCTTGAGAAACAAGAAGGTACCTAAAATAATTCTTGATGCTTGATAGCATATTTAGAATTATTCTAGGGTGTTTAAGATTGAAAAGAAGAGGTTTGGAGCCCTTAACATCACCCTTAAGTGTATTTGGGCAAATCGAGCAGGGACCCGGCACGTTAACGTCCAAGTTCAACCTTAATAATATCGGGCCAACTCTTCACGGGTCTTGTTGCCTTCCCTTGCCCTCCTTCTCGATTAACCGTCCTTACGGCTAATTTTCCTTTTATGGCACCCATATGGCCATTTATGCGTTTGGTTTGTTCACTCAGTCTCCACCCATACACGGGCTTCAGACTAAAGGATTTATGGTTCACTAACATGTGGAACTAGCTTACCTAGCTATGTCCACTACATTCTGTGTACAATACATACACTTACGGTAGTAGTTGGTTCTCCAACTCCTACTTGACTCTTATCCTATGGGGTCCTACAGGCTTCCGCTCTTCCCCCCTTATGGGACTTCTTATCCCTATCTACTTTCTCTCCCCTCGGGCCTCCACGAGTCCCTTTGGGGTTTATCTGTTACGTTCTCGTTCGAGAGCTATCTACCGCAATAGCGCTCATTTTCTTATCTCTGGACGGTACCCGAAGGTCTACACCCATTTCCACTTCTAGACTTGCTCCGGTCTAATACTTTCGGGTCCATAATCACCCTATGGTCCCTTTGATTGGTAGCCCTTAGGTTTACCTGTATACTCCCTTGGCACTTTAGCACTCTCTTGTGCTTTTCAATGTCTACTTAACTTTAATCACTCCAAGCGAGTGATTTCTCAACTACATCTACCATCCTTATACAGCTTACCTGTAAAAGGACTATTGTTTGGTAGGGTATTGGTCACATGAGTTAGTTTTCTTAGGCACCCTGGGGTTTTAAAATTAATTCAAGTTTCTTTCTTAGAAAATGACGCTTAAGGTTTTCGTAAATGGTTAGGGTTTAACCAATTGGAATGGCAGAAATTGAGAAAGAGTTTTCATGAAAATTTGCCTTCCAATGGTTATCCCTAGTATTTTCAAGAAAAGTTTGAGGGTCTTTCAGAATCTCTCATCCGGAAAGACTAAAAAGATTTTTTACAAAATTTCTCATATGATCAATATCCTATTCTTTATGCTCTTCCTTAAGCAACCCAAGAGAGTTTAGTTGGGCTTAATCCCTCCTTTTCCCCTTGTTTGCTTAAGGAACTAGCAGTTTATGGATCGAGCGCAGGGTTGGACTATGCTCTTTCCCTGTGACTTACCATTTATTATGTTTCCTGCACGGCATATGGTCACGGTCTACACGTTTACATATGCCTCTACTTCTTAACATCTATCTCTACGGCATATGGTTCGGCCACTTTGCCTTTCCATATACCGTATCCTGATTTTCTAGTCCGTAGACTTCTACATCTATACTGTGGCATACACCACCTCTTTTCTATTTACTTTCTACGAAGGACCACTCACTTACTTCAGCCATAGCATACCGCACAGTCGTGACCCATTCTCGTGGTCATCTTCCTATCGGTCTCATGCCCCCTGGCCCTGTTTTTTTCTTGTCATTAAACATTCCATTTCAATCGCCCCATGGGCTTACTTTCTTTTCTACACGCGAAGCGTATCTTTTCTTTCACTCTACAAACCATTCCTAGCCTAAACTACCATTAACTGCATATTTCTATTCTACTTGCATTCCATACTATAATCAAACAACTTGCGCCTATACCATAGCGCACAATGCGCCGCTAACAAAGCAGACGCATCGTCTCATTTAACACTTGCAAAACAATCATAAATTGTAACGCATTCCTGCCTACAATTCAACCAAATGTGTCTGTGACTAGGTAGCATCCTCCATGAATGTCTCCTTT
This sequence comes from Senna tora, assembly GCA_014851425.1. NCBI lineage: Eukaryota > Viridiplantae > Streptophyta > Magnoliopsida > Fabales > Fabaceae > Senna > Senna tora. The sequence continues at coordinate 21,567,151 of CM026264.1, forward strand.
TCCTATTATGGCGTCCTAAGGTTCCCATGGTCACTGCCACCCCACCTTACGCCTTAGTGCTCATCGGCACTTGTGTATTGTACAGGTTATAAGCTTTGCATAGAATTTCACATACAAATTCTATGCCTAAAGCGATGACTCGAAAGAATTTATGACTCAACATCCTGAGCAACCTCACAAGTGCCCGTCGAAACCAACGTTACGTCCGGATTCGTAATGGCTAGCCCAACTGACACCCGAGACTACTAGATAGCTTCACACCCTTAAAGAATAACCAGGCCCTGATACCAAGTTTGTCACGACCCCCGTTTAGAGCACCGTGACCGGCATAGACACAGGGAATACCCCTATGCCTGTAAGCCTTATCAACTAATTGACAGAATATCTATTATTGAAAATACATTCACATGCATTATAATACCATGGCTACACCGAAAGGGTGGCCTATCCTAGGCAAGCAAATTCACGGCCAGTGCCGCTTCAGGATATAGATATAGGAAAGCACACATAATATATAACCTATATACTGGCTCCACATCCGAAGATGCTGCATATCCTATTCACATGCAACAGATATATGTATATATATATTTTGAAAACAAGTTTTCCCTGTATCGCAGTAAAATAAATCCTGATCTTTAAGGTGTGTGAAGCTGACAGTTCTAGATTTAGTGGTACAATCTAATTGGGTACGTCTACCCTTTACTTTATGATATAATAATAAAGTAAATTAAATTAAAATTACAATTTATTCACCCACATGAACAAGTTGTGGGTCTTGGAAAGTTTTGTTCGTTCCTCGCTCCACCGAGACTTCTTCCACCTGTTCTTAACCTGTCTCTGTGTAGTAAAATGAGGTGTGAGTTTTAACCACACGACTTAGTGAGGACTCTCCCTTCCCCGGCGCAAGGTGGGTACCGTAGCGCTGGGTTTGGGAGTCATAAACAACCACATGCAAAAACAACTAGTTACTATTAATTAGCATACATTCTTGGTGATCACACAACGACAGAAATTTCACTCAAACACTCACATGCATTTAACAGATATAAGCATACAACAGTTTGTTCCACATCATCAATCATCAAGTAATCATATAACATATAGTGCCGGCTTTTACTTACCGATCTTCTCATGTTCAGCATGTTTGAATCAAACAAGACATTGTGGTGATGTAATCCTGTACGTCACCATTACACTGCACAATCAACAATTATATGCAAACACAGACAATTTGTATATACACACAGATACTATAACATACATCTACTTAATCTACCCCACTCTAGGGTATTTACTAGCCGCTACGTGGCTTTTCTACTTCGAACCCGTGCACTCGGGTTACTGGCCACCACGTGGCAAAGCATACTTAACCCATTCACTTGGGTACTGATCACCACGTGACAATCCTGTTAATCAAACAATACTTAACCCCTTCACTTGGGTACTAGTCACCTCGTGACAATTCTATTAATCAAACACAATCAACTTCTATCTATCAAACAACTGATACGTAGCCACCACGTGGCAAAGCATACTTAACCCATTCACTTGGGTACTGGTCACCTCGTGACAATCCTATCAATCAAACAATACTTAACCCCTTCACTTGGGTACTAGTCACCTCGTCACATTTCTATTAATCAAACACAATCAACTTCTATCTATCAAACAACTGATACGTAGCCACCACGTAGCACGTCCTGACCCCTTGCTGCGGGCCAATAGCTTGAGCCCACTCGTCCATTACCCAACCAGGCCACGTGGCGGGTACGACACGACGTCTCGAAGCATGGCCACTGACACACCCTGGACCAACTCCACAGGATGATTTCTCTTTTACTAGGTTAGGCTCACGGTTCACCCATAGGTTCCTTCCGTGTCTCCTTACCTTAGTCTCACATATTAATAGGATTCTTTGTATCTTTCCCGAAGGATCAACAATTTTTCTCCTTATTAATATATACAAGTATCCTCAACAGGATATAACTCATATACCCGTCCAGATGCACTCTCAGAGTCTCAAGCTATCGTCATAGCAATATAAATTCTTTATGACCCTATTGCCAGGATAGGGCAATGGCCATCGTCATGGTGCTTATAAAACTGAGGTCTTAAGTGCCATTTGACGTTGTTCTAGTCGATGTCTCACATCGGTAGCATAACCAAATCTGAAACCCACCAATAACTCCCTTTGCATGATTTTAATTTAAGTCACCGTCGTGACGAGTTTTCAAAATAAAGTTTAGCCCTTCCGTACAAGGACTCTTGCCACCGTCGTGGAAAAGATTTAATAAAACACTCATCATGCCTCGTATGAGTTGGATTTGTAACGCACCAATCATAGCGACACAATTATACTTTACTCCTATGTCTTCCTATCCAAGCTACTTTCCACAACCTATTTTCTAGTTCTTTCATTCTTTTAACATTCTATATCTCTAGCTAACACATACCAGACAAGTAGAGAATATACATACTCATGTAATCCACATAAGCATACAACCCTAGGAGCATAGATGGAAGAACCCTCACCTTGGCCAACCTTCCATGCAATCCTCTCCTGTAAATTTAGTCTCCTCGGAGTTCCTGTTGCACTCAATCGTGTGTCGTTGTTCCTATAAGAACAACATTTACTTCATTAAGTTTATTACTTAGCTTAACTTGTTATTTATCTCTCCATTACTCTCACGTGTAGTCCCTGGTTGCCACAAAGTCAAGCTCTTGGTCTTATCGGACTTCTCTATCCCAACTTATGCGTATCCTTCCTCGGACACTTGACTTACTCGCATATAACACTCTACTTGAGTGTTTCACATGCTTGGATTTGAGTATTAGGCCTCTATCTAACTTGTATTCGCATCTAAGGAAGCTTATCTAGCTTGGTTGGAAGGAATCCTAATTTTTTAGGAAGGTCTAAACATTTTGTTTCAACTTGTATTCCTACTTGGGTTCTACAAATCTAGTTTCTAAACCTCAATACACCTCCAATTCATCCTACTTAAGGCTTCCTAATAATTATGAAGGAATAAAATTACCATTTTAGAATTTGGGCTTCATTGCTCCGCAAGTTTCCCTCCTTGAGAAACAAGAAGGTACCTAAAATAATTCTTAATGTTTGATAGCATATTTAGAATTATTCTAGGGTGTTTAAGATTGAAAAGAAGAGGTTTGGAGCCCTTAACATCACCCTTAAGTGTATTTGGGCAAATCGAGCAGGGACCCGGCACATTAACGTCCAAGTTCAACCTTAATAATCTCGGGCCAACTCTTCATGGGTCTTGTTCAGCTAATATTTCCACAATATAATTTCAATAGGACCAATCCAAGCCTATTTACTCAAATCCAAGGTCAATTCCTAAGCTATCAACAATTTTCCCCATTTTAAAATAATTATAATTTCAATAATATCAATCTAAGCCTATTTACTCAAATCCAAGCTCAATCCTAATTATCAACAATTTTTCCCAATTTGGAAATAATTATAATTTCAACCCCAAATCCTTCCAAATTCGAATTTGGGCAAATCCTAGAATATAATCTTGATTCCTACCCCAACTAAGTGTTCAAGAACGCTTTCTAGGTCTCAATCTACCCTCGAAATAATTCAATCGAAGGTCAATCGAAGAAATCCCTAAAAATGGAGAAATTGAGGGTTTCGAATTAAATTGGGGTTACTAACCTTTGATTCGATTGGTAGAAGGTGTAGGAGACATCGTACCCGAGCTCCGATGACTTTTTTCAGCGTCGGCTAGCTCTCCCCGGTCACCTTTCCGGCGAACCCACCTCTTCTCCTTCTTCTTCCTCCGTCCGTCTCCACGCTCTCTCTCTCTCTCTCTACATTTTCTTTCCCTCTCTCTTCTTCCTTTCTTTCTTTCTTTTCTTTCTTTCCTTCTTTTCTTTCTTTTATCTACCTACCCCACGTCCACCTCCCCTTTTTAAAATAATAATAAGTAATTATAATTAAAATAATTATAAAATACATAAATAATAAATAAATTAATTAATTAATAATTAAATAAATAATAACTAATATGTGTTTTTAATTTACTCCCTTTCCCTATTTAATTCAGGTTTCAAATTTCTTAGGTCCCGAATTAAATCCCAAAAACTATTTTCTACTTCTTTCCTTCATCTTTTATTTTGATTTAAACCTCGACAAAAAATTTTGGGTATTACAATCTTCGAAAAAAAATTCCTTTCCGGTTCCTTTTAACTTTCATATTTTATTTTATATTCTTTTTAAAGTTTTAAATTCCTAGCCCCAAAATAAATCATTCTTTAACCCTCGAAATTTTTAAATAAATCATTCTTTAATCCTCGAAATTTTTCGGGGTATTACAATTTTTGTTTTTCTTAAATAGATTTCGCCGATGAGTGTTTCGAAAACTTGTTATTCATATTTCTTTTTTTAACCAGTTTTCGCCGATGAGTGTTTTGAAAACTTGATATTCATTTTTCTTTTTTTAATCAGTTTTTGCCGATGAGTGTTTTGAAAAATTGATATTCATTTTTCTTTTTTTTTTAATCAGTTTTCCCCGATGAGTGTTTCGAAAACGTAATATTCATTTTTCTTTTTTTTAAAACAGTTTTCGCCGATGAGTGTTTCGAAAACTTGATATTCATTTATATTTTTCTTAATCAGTTTTCGCTGATGAGTTTTTCGAAAACGTGATATTCATTTTTTTTATTTAATTAGTTTTCACCGATGAGTGTTTCGAAAACTTGATATTCATTTTTCTTTTTCTTAATCAGTTTTCCCCGATAGGTATTTCGAAAACGTGATATTTATTCTTCTTTATTTAATTAGTTTTCACCGATGAGTGTTTCGAAAACTTGATATTCATTTTTCTTTTTCTTAATAAGTTTTCGCCGATGAGTGTTTCGAAAACGTGATATTCATTTTTCTTTATTTAATTAGTTTTCACCGATGAGTGTTTCGAAAACTTGATATTCATTTTTCATTTTTAATCAGTTTTCGCCGATGAGTGTTTGAAAAACTTGATATTCATTTTTCTTTTTTTAGTATGTTTTCGCTAATAAGTTTCGAAAACTTGATATTCATTTCTCATTTTTTTAATCAGTTTTCGCCGATGAGTGTTTTGAAAACTTGATATTCATTTTTCTTTTTTAATTAGTTTTGGTCGATGAATGTTTCGAAAACATGATATTTATTTTTCTTTTTTAATCAGTTTTGCCGTTGAGTGTTTCGAAAACGTAATATTCATTTTTCTTTTTTTTCTTTAAATAGATTCCGCCGATGAGTGTTTCGAAAACTTGTTATTCATATTTCTTTTTTTAACCAGTTTTCGCCGATGAGTGTTTTGAAAACTTGATATTCATTTTTCTTTTTTTAATTAGTTTTCGCCGATGAGTGTTTTGAAAAATTGATATTCATTTTTCTTTTTTAATCAGTTTTCCCCGATGAGTGTTTCGAAAACGTAATATTCATTTTTCTTTTTTTTTTAAACAGTTTTCGCCGATGAGTGTTTCGAAAACTTGATATTCATTTATATTTTTCTTAATCAGTTTTCGCCGATTAGTGTTTCGAAAACGTAATATTCATTTTTCTTTTTTTTTTAATTGTTTTCGCCGATGAGTGTTTCGAAAACTTGATATTCATTTATATTTTTCTTAATCAGTTTTCGCCGATGAGTGTTTCGAAAACATTATATTCATTTTTCTTTATTTAATTAGTTTAAACTGATGAGTGTTTCGAAAACTTGATATTCATTTTTCTTTTTCTTAATCAGTTTTCGCCAATGAGTGTTTCGAAAACGTGATATTCATTTTTCTTTATTTAATAAGTTTTCACCGTTGAGTGTTTTGAAAACTTGATATTCATTTTTCTTTTTTTAATCAGTTTTAGCCGATGCGTGTGTCACGACCCCCGTTTAGAGGACCGTGACCGGCACAAACACAGGGAATATCCCTATGCCTGTAAGCCTTCACCTAATTGACAGAATAGCTATTATTTAAAAAAATACATTCACATGCATTATAATACCATGGCTACACCGAAATAGTGGTCTATCCTAGGTAAGCAAAATCACGACCAGTGCCGCTTCAGGATATAGATATAGGAAAACACACAAAATATATAAACTGTGTACTGGCTACACATCCGATGATGTTGTCTATCCTATTCACATGCAACAGATATGTGTATATATATTTTGAAAACAAGTTTTTCCTGCATCGTAATCTAACGAATCCTAATCTTTAAGGTGTGTGAAGCTGACAGTTCTAAATTTAGTAATACAGTCTAATTGGGTACGTCTACCCTTTACTTTATGATACAATGATAAAGTAAATTAAATTACAATTACACTTTATTCACCCGCATGAACAAGTTGTGGGTCTTGGAAAATGTTGCTCAACCCTCGTTCCACCGAGACTCCTTTCACCTGTACTTAACCTGTCTCTGTGTAGTAAAAATGAGGTGTGAGTCTTAACCACGCGACTCAGTGAGGACTCTCCCATCCCCGGCGCAAGGCGGGTACCTTACCGCTGGGACTGGGAGTCATACACAACCACATGCCCAAACAACTAGTTACTGTGAGTTAGCATGCATTCTTGGTGATCACACAATAACGAAAATTTCACCCAAACACTCACATGCATTTAACAGATATAAGCATGCAGCAGTTTATTCCACTTCATCAATCAACAAGTAACATGTAACACATAGTGCCGGCTTTTACCTACCGGTCCTCTCACGTTCAACACGTTTGAATCAACAAAACGTGTGGTGACGTAGTCCTGTACGTTAGCACTACGCCGCACAATCAACAGTTATATGCAACCACAGACAATTTATACATACACACAGATGCTAAACATACATCTCCTTAATCTCCCCAACTCTGGGGTATCTACTAGCCACTACGTGGCTTTCCCACTTCGAACCCATGCACTCGGGTTGCTGGCCACCAAGTGGCAAAACATACTTAACCCATTCACTTGGGTACTGGTCACCTCGTGACAATTCTGTTAATCAAACAATACTTAACCCATTCACTTGGGTACTGGTCACCTCGTGAAAATTCTATTAATCAAACACAATCAATCTCTATCTATCAAACAATTGACGCTTAGCCACCAAGTGGCACGTCCTGACCCCTAACTGCGGGGCAATAGCTTGAGCCCACTCGTACATTACCCAACCAGGCCACATGGCGGGCACGGCACGACGTCTCGAAGCATGGCCACTGACACACCCTGGACCAACTCCACAGGATGGTTTCTCTTTTACTAGGTTAGGCTCACGGTTCACCCGTAGGTTCCTCCTGTGCCTCCTTACCTTAGTCTCACATATTAATAGGATTCTTTGTGTCTTTCCCGAAGGATCAACAATTCTTCTTATTAATATGTACAAGTATCCTCAACAGGATATAACTCATATACCCGTCCATATGCACTCTCTTTGTAATATCCGAGATATTTAGATTGGATTATTTTCATTATTATTAAATTTATTTTTCTTTCAAAAAGAAAAATAAATTAAATTAAAGATAAAATAAAATTTAGGGGAAAAAAATAGGAAATCTAAGTATTCTTTTAGGACCTAAAAGAAAAAGAGGATATAACAAATAAATAAATTTTTCAGAAAAAAATAATTATATATATATATATATATATATGTATAAAATAAAGCAACACACTCACACACAACAAAAAATAATAAGGAGGAGCTGCAGCGTGAAACAAAACCAAAAAACGCACAAAGCCGAGAAAACCAAGAAGGAGAGGGAGAAGGTGGAGCACGGCGGTTTTTGACCGGATTTTTGCCGGAGAAGACATTCCGGTGCCGGAGAAGGTGACCGGACCTCATCTTTCATCACCACCAAACTTTCTATCCGATTGAATCAAGGTATGGAAGCCCCAATCTTTCAAAACCCAAATTTCTTCAATTTTGGGTGTTTTAGGAATTCATCAAATACTTCCAATCGGGGCATTCCGGGGTTAAATTTGAGCTTAGTGGGTGTTATTGAAAGCTTAAAGAGGTTCAGAATCGAAGCTAAACCGTAGGAATTGACCGGGTATGGAAATTAGAAAAATTTAGCTAGAAAATTGCTATAAAATTCGAAATTAATAATTCGATGCATGTTTAGGCTTGGATTGGAGTAGTATAAGTGTTATAAGTGCTGGAAATAGTCAAGGGAATAAAGCCCGAGTATTTACCGTCTCAACCGGAACCCAATCTGGTGAAAAAGAGGCGAAATACTAAGCCACAGTACCGTAAAGAGCTGTGCGGTGGGTTGAACACCTTGGTCTAGTCCGTGGTGGACACCTAAGACATACTAAATTGGTTCCAAGGCTCTAATTATACCCAATTATATTTTTATATATAATTAAAGAGGTAATAATTAATCTTTTACTTGGCGAATAAGGGAGACGGTGGAATGAGTAAGCTAGAGCCTCTTTTGAACCGTGAATTTAATTCTTTTAATAGTTAAATACTCGTATGAATACATGAAGGGAAATTTAGACAAGTGGGAATCTCTAACTTAAGCAATTAGAGGTTCTAAATGGCTCAGAAGTGTGAAAGTCGAATATGAGACATTTTGGACTTTCAAAAAGAGTAAATAAGACGACGTAACGAACTAAATAATTAGTTCTTAGAAATATCTAGAGGGTACATGAGCATTAGCATGACTCGCGCATTTTTAGATGCTTAAATACACGTTCTAAATTTCCTCGCCGCCTCAGGGTTGGATGACTACGTGGAAGATGTGGATTGCTCTATTTTGTGCAAATTGATATATGAAACATATTTATATGAATAAAATTGTGTTACGCATGCATGATTTGCAAGTAAGTAGCCAACGTGCAATAGTATATGTGTGCTTATATGATTAACCACAAGGTGTATATGTGCTATTGCGGCTCACCGAGCCTTATATGATACCGTGGGTAGGATTGAGTCGAAATTTCATATGTGAGGGTTCATTAATATTAGAAAACCATTTAAATTGATCATCGTGCAAAGATTTTGACCGTATGATACATTGAGGAAAATGAACCTAGGTTGTTAAGTGTGAGTGAGAGTGATGCATAATTGAAAAGGGGGAAACTAGGCCTAGCTAATTCACACGTGTAATATCCAGTTAGTTATTAATAGGGCATCTTTCAAGGTCGAATAGGTTATTTGAACTTGTTCAAGTTAGTTCGGGTAGATCGAGTCGGTTATCCTGGTCGGACAGGCAGGATTCAGTTAACAGTAAGTATGCCACATAGTGACCATTACCTTGGTTTAACCGGGGTCAGACAAGTTGCCGGCTATTACTCTAAGCGTGCCTTGGAGTCAAAAAGTTCCTAGTTTGATCAACTAGGTTCAAATAAGACATTGCCTTCGGGCCAGTATTTCTCTTAGCGTAATGCAGGAGACATAAATTGAATGCCTACGAGCATAACTATGTATGACTTATGAAAAGATATGATATATGTTTATGATTGGTTTACATGCGGATTAATAAACATGTTAGGAGCATGAATTAGGATTTTTAATTGTGAAAATGATAAATTGATTGCCTAATCATATTAAAGGTCACAATATAAATCTATTTCATGCGCATGTGGTTGTGGTTGCTCCCTTCCCCCAGCTGTAGTGGTACCCGCTGCTACGCCAGGGATGGGGGAGCTTCTCACTGAGTCTGTTCGACCCACCCCCTGTTTACATGTTTCAGATACAGGTGGTTCAGAAGTCGGAAACACGTCCACTTCTTCTCAGGGAGGCGGACAGATCTGAGGACCGTACGCTTAGTCCGCGTCGGTAGTTATTTTGATTACGCACACATGTTGTGATGTATATGTATATGAATCCTTTTTGGGTGTAGCGTTTGTACTGATACAGCTGCAGTATATACATACGTCCTATTCTAGCATTGTCGGCTTCATACAGATTAAAGTTAGGTCTTGGTGTTGGGAATATAGGCATTGATATGATATATATCATGTGTATTTATATATATGACTTCTGCATGCGACTAGGATAGATCATACGCCTTGAGGTGTGTGATCAATATGTAAATTATATATATATGTGTGACTGAATACCTGATTGTAAAAATATGGCTTCCGCATGTGAATACGATAGATCACACGCATTGAGGCGTGTGATCAATATGTAAACTATATGCAGGTGTGTGATTGAATATATACTTGACTGTATACAGGAATTCTGCATGTGAATAGGATAGATCACCTGCCCTGAAGCGCGTGATCAATATGTATATTATATGTATGTGTGACTGATTATGTGTATATGTATAGACTGAAGCGGCGTTGAGCGAGCCGTGGATTGCTCGCTACTTAGGTCACCGGATATGGATGGCTATAAATACTATATGTTGTTTGTATTAGAAATGGGTAGTTATAAACATGTGAAATTGTCAATCAGGGATTAGAGGCTTATGGGATAGGAGAAATCCTACTTCCCGTGCCGGTCACGGACGTCCGATAGGGGGTCGTGACAAACTTGGTATCAGAGCCAGGTTATCTTTAAATTGTATGAAGTTATAGGTATGACCGGGTGTCAGTTTACACCTCGTTGTGAACCCGGGCGCAACGTGGGAGTAAAAAGGCACTTGTGGAAGTACCCAGGAAATTGAGTCAGCCGTTTCTTTCTACTCTCTTTGATATGAAATATCATTGATATACGTGTACTCATTAGGTGCGGTCCTTGTGCAGCATAGGGATGCCACCGATTACGAGACGGACTAGGGGTGGGGGGAGAACTCCTGCTGAAATTGATCAAGAGTCAGTTCGGGAGGAGGTAATGCCCACCCGAGGTCGAGGTAGAGGTCGTGCTCGTGGTCGAGGGAGAGCACAAGTGAGAGGGGAAGAGAGGAGACAGTCACCGGAACCTCAACCTCAAGTAGAGACAGGTGCACCTTCCGTGGCGAAAATGCTCACGGCAGGATTTCAGGAACTAAGAGAAGAGATGACGAGACAAATACAGAGGGAAGTACGCCGGTCAGTAGTCATCGAGGAAGAACAAGACAGAGTTCCTAGCAATCAAGAGATGGAGGTTATTGAGGAAGAGGATAGGGAATGGCAACAACCACAAGAAATGCCTCGTGAGCCACGGGTAGCACCCAGAGAGCTGCCAATTTCAAAATTTCTGAAGCTTCATCCACCCACTTTCTGCGAAACTAGTGAGAAAGAGGATCCGCTATACTTTGTGAGAGACATAGTCAGAATTGGGCACATGCTGAGGTGCTCAGGACATGAGTTAGTGGAATTAGCTTCATTCCAGCTGAGGGGAGCCGCTAGAGTATGGATAGAGTCCGTACAGACAAGGTATTCAAGGAGGGTGGCATCGATGACTTGGGAAGATTTTCATAGGGTATTCCTGGGTCGGTTTCTATCTGAAGGCACCAAAGATGCGAAGCGTCAGCAATTCGAGGAGTTGTGGATGACGCTTAACATGACCGTGACGGAGTATGAATTACTTTTTACAGAATTGGCTCAATTCTCACCTGAGTTGGTTCTTGATTAAGAGGCGAGGATCAAGAGATTCATACACCGTCTCACGGAGCCGTTATTTACTGCTTTTTTACCTCAGAGGAGACAGTTTGAGACTTTAGCTCAAGCAGCAGACTGTGCCAGAATGATTGAAACCAGGAAGAGGTACGGGACTTCTATTGATCCCAAAATCAAATTAATTATAGGCAGTGACAACCAAGGAGGTGGAAGTAAGAAAAGGAAGACAACAGGTGGAAGTGCAGGATATTCAGGGTCCGCAGGAGGACAATCCTCAACTACCACCCATGAAACAGGTACAAGAAGTAATTTTCAAGGGGGTGGAAATGCCAGTAAGACAAGGCCCCAGTGTGCGACTTTCGATAATAAGTGTTTCGAAAACATGATATTTATTTTTCTTTTCCTTAATCAGTAGTTTTCGCCGATGAGTGTTTCAAAAACGTGATATTCATTTTTCTTTATTTAATTAGTTTTCACCGATTAGAGTTTCGAAAACTTGATATTCATTTTTCTTTTTTTAATCAGTTTTCGCCGATGAGTGTTTCGAAAACTTGATATTTATTTTCCTTTTTTAATCAGTTTTCGCCGATGATTGTTTTGAAAACTTGATATTCATTTTTCTTTTTTTTTTTAATCAGATTTCGCCGATGAGTGTTTCGAAAACGTAATATTCATTTTTCTTTTTTTTCTTTTTAAATAGTTTTCGCCGATGAGTGTTTCGAATACTTGATATTCATTTATATTTTTCTTAATTAGTTTTCGTCGATGAGTGTTTCGAAAACATGATATTCATTTTTCTTTATTTAATTAGTTTCCACCGATGAGTGTTTCGAAAACTTGATATTCATTTTTCTTTTTCTTAATCAGTTTTCGAAATTTTCGCCGATGAGTGTTTCAAAAACGTGATATTCATTTTTCTTTATTTAATTAGTTTTCACCGATGAGTGTTTCGAAAACTTGATATTCATTTTTCTTTTTTTAATCACTTTTCGCCGATGACTGTTTCGAAAACTTGATATTTAATTTGCTTTTGTAATCAGTTTTCACCGATAAGTGTTTCGAAAACTTGATATTTATTTTTCTTTTTTAATAAGGTTTGACCGATGATTATTTCGAAAACTTGATATTCATATTTCTTTTTTAATTAGTTTTGGTCGATGAGTGTTTCGAAAACTTGATATTCATTTTTCATTTTTTTAATCAGTTTTTGCCGATGAGTGTTTTCAAAACTTGATATTCATTTTTCTTTTTTTTAGTTAGTTTTCGCCGATGAGTGTTTCGAAAACTTAATATTCATTTTTGTTTTTTTAAATAGTTTTTGCCGATGAGTGTTTCGAAAACTTGATATTCATTTTTATTTTTCTTAATCAATTTTCGCCGATGAGTATTTCGAAAACGTGATATTCATTTTTCTTTATTAAATTAGTTTTTACCGATAAGTGTTTCCAAAACTTGATATTCATTTTTCTTTTTCTTAATCAGTTTTCGCCGATGAGTGTTTCGAAAACGTGATATTCATTTTTGTTTGTTCAATTAGTTTTCACCGATTAGTGTTTCGAAAACTTGATATTCATTTTTATTTTTTTAATCAGTTTTCACCGATGAGTATTTCGAAAACTTGATATTCATTTTTCTTTTTTAATTAGTTTTGGTCGATGAATGTTTCGAAAACATGATATTTATTTTCCTTTTTTTAATAAGTTTTCACCAATGAGTGTTTCGAAAACATGATATTCATATTTCTTTTTTAATTAATTTTGGTCGATGAGTGTTTCGAAAACTTGATATTCATTTTTCTTTTTTTAATAAGTTTTCACCGATAAGTGTTTCGAAAACTTGATATTTATTTTTCTTTTTTTTAATCAGTTTTCATCGATTAGTGTTTCGAAATCGTAATATTCATTTTTCTTTTTTTTTTTTAAAAAAATACTTTCGCCAATTAGTTGTAATACCCTGAAAAATTTCGAGGATTAAAGAATGATTTATTTCAGGGGTATTTTTTGTAATACCCGAGGGGTATTTTTTGGAATCAAGTCAAACAAGTAAATAATATATAAACAAATAAATAATATAAATAAAAATGTATATATATATATATATATATATATATATATATACATTTTTCTATTTATTTACTTGTTTATATATTATTTATTTGTTTATATAAACAAGTAAATAAATAGAAAAATGTATATATATATATATATATATATATAGATAGATAAATAATCTTAATTAAGAAATAATGCGATAATATGAAGTTGATAGATTTTTTATGTTGAGGTTGGACATTTTGACTAAATAAAATAAAAATAATTTTTTTTGGAATGAAATAAGATTTTTTGGGTTATTATTAAGATTTTAATTACTTTTGATTTGAGAATTTAAGAAATTAAAATAAATAATAAATTCAAATAGAAAAATATAAATTGGTTTAAATATCAATCATATGAATTATTTTGAGCTTATAGTTTAAATTTGAGAATTTTTCAAAAATAAAAGTTGTACTGGCTAGAAAATTCTTATCTGTTCGAGACTTAGTGACAGATATTTTTATTAGGCCTATGATTACCCAAAAATTTCTAAACTTTCCTATTTTTACCCAACAATAAATCTAGATGAGAAAATCCAATCAAAATTCTATTTTACCATATCCCAAAACAAAGTCAAATATCCAAATTTTCTTTAAACCCAAATTGCAATTTAAGAGCACAAGTTAGACCACGCCTCTTCCTATCTTCTTTCTTCTTCCTCTCTTCTTCTCCATTCCTCATTCACTCTAGGGCATCAAGAACAAATTGAAGGATCCACTCGCTTCCATCAAATTTCTTGCTTCCTCCCATCAATTCCATGCCTCATCAAGCTCCCTCCACAATTCTTAAGCATTAACAAGTTTGGGCAACCTCCATGGATTTCCAAATTCGGACTTCCCGAAAGGGTTCAAGTACTTCCTTGGAGACCAGAGTGCTCAAAGGGAATGCTAAGTGAAGCGGCCAAGGTGAGGGTTCTTCCATCTCTGCTCCTAGGGTTGTATACTTGTGTGGATTACATGACTATGCACATTCTCTGCTTGTCTGGTATGTGATAGCTAGAGGTATAGGATGTTAAAAAGATAAAGGAACTAGAAAATAGGTTGTGGAAAGTAGCTTAGATAGGAAGACATAGAAGTAGAGAGTAATTGTTTGCTATGATTGGTGTGTTACAAATCCAACTCATACACTTCGGAGGCATGATGAGTAATTTATTAAATCTTTTCCACGACGGTGACAAGAATCCTTGTACGGAAGGACTAACTTTTTATTTTGAAAACTCGCCACGACGGTGACTTAAATTATAATCATGCAAAGGGAGTTATTGGTGGGTTTCGGATTTGGTTATGCTAGCAATGTGAGACATCGACTAGAACAACGTCATATGGCACTTAAGACCTCAGTTTTATAATCACCATGATGATGGTCATTGCCCTATCCTAGCAATAGGGTCAGAAAGGTTTTATATTGCTATGACGATAGCTTGAGGCTCTGAGAGTGCATCTGAACGGATATATGAGTTATATCCTGTTGAGGAAACTTGTACATATTAATAAGGAGAGGAATTGTTGATTCTTCGAGAAAAATACAAAGAATCCTATTAATATGTGAGACCAAGATAAGGAGACACGGGAGGAACCTACGGGTGAACCGTGAGCCTGATCTTACAGAAGAGAAATCATCCTGTGGAGTTGGTCCAGGGTGTGACAGTGGCCATGCTTCGAGACGTCGTGCCATGCCTGCCATGTGGCCTGGTCGGGTAATGGACGAGTGGGCTCAAGCTATTGCCCCGCAGCAAGGGGTCAGGACATGCCACGTGGTGGCGACGTATAGTTGTTTGATAGATAGAAGTTGATTGTGTTTGATTAATAGAATTGTCACGAGGTGACCAGTATCTAAGTGAATGGGTTAAGTATGTTTTGCCACCTGGTGGTTAGCAACCCGAGTGCATGGGTTCGAGGTAGAAAAGCCATGTAGTGGCTAGTAAATACCCCAAAGTGGGGGAAGTTAAGTAGATGTATGTTATAGTGTCTGCGTGTACTTAAAGAATTGTCTGTGTTTGCATATAATTGTTGATTGTGCAGCGGAGTGGTGACGTACAGGATTACGTCATCACAAAGTCTTGTTTGATTCAAACATGCTGAACGTGAGAAGACCGGTAAGTAAAAGCCGACACTATATGTTACATGTTTACTTCCTGATTGATGACGTGGAATAAACTGCTGCATGTTTACAGTTATTAAATGCATGTGAGTGTTTGGGTGAAATTTTTGTTGTTGTGTGATCAACAAGAATTTATGCTAACAACAGTAACTAGTTGTTTTTGCATTTGGTTGTGTATAACTCCCAAACCCAGTGCTATGGCACCCACCTTGCGCTGGGGATGGGAGAGTCCTCACTGAGTCGCGTGGTTAAGACTCACACCTCATTTTTACTACACAGAGACAGGTTAAGTACAGGTGGAAGAAGTCTTGGTGGAACGAGGGTTGAGCAACACTTTTCCAAGACCCACAATTTGTTCATGTGGGTGAATAAAGTGTAATTGTAATTTAATTTACTTTATTATTGTATCATAAAGTAAAGGGTAGACGTACCCAATTATATTGTATCACTAAATCTAGAACTGTCAGCTTCACACACCTTAAAGATCAGGATCCGTTAGATTACGATGCAAGGAAAACTTGTTTCCAAAATATATATATACATATATCTGTTGCATGTGAATAAGATAGGCAGCATCTTCGGATGTGTAGCCAGTACACATGTTATATATTATGTGTGTTTTCCTATATCTATATCCTGAAGCGGCACTGGCCGTGGATTTGCTTGCCTATGATAGACCACCATTTCGGTGTAGCCATGGCATTATACTGCATGTGGATGTATTATCAATAATAGATATTCTGTCAATTAGATGATAAGGCTTACAGGCATAGGGATATTCCCTGAGTCTGTGCTGGTCACAGTCCTCTAAACGGGGTTCGTGACATTAGTGTTTCGAAAACTTAATATTCATTTTTCTTTTTCTTAATCAGTTTTCGTCGATGAGTGTTTCTAAAACGTGATATTCATTTTTCTTTAATTAATCAATTTTCACCGATGAGTGTTTCGCAAATTTGATAGTAATTTTTCATTTTTTAATCAGTTTTCGCCGTTGATTGTTTCGAAAACGTAATATTCAATTTTCTTTTTTTAAATAGTTTTCGCTGATCAGTGTTTCGAAAAATTGATTTTCATTTTTCTTTTTTTAATCAGTTTTCGCCGATGAGTGTTCTGAAAACTTGATATTCATTTTTCTTTTTTTAATCAGTTTTCGTCGATGATTGTTTTGAAAACATGATATTCTTTTTTGCTTTTTTTAATCAGTTTTCGCCAATAAGTGTTTCGAAAACGTAATATTCATTTTTCTTTTCTTTTTTTAAAATAGTTTTCCCCGATGAGTGTTTCGAAAACTTGATATTCATTTTTCTTTTTCTTAATCAGTTTTCGCCGATGAGTGTTTCGAACACATCATATTCATTTTTCTTTTTTTAATAAGTTTTCACCGATGAGTGTTTCGAAAACTTGATATTCATTTTTCTTTTTTTCATAAGTTTTCACCGATGAGTGTTTCGAAAACTTGATATTTATTTTTCTTTTTTTTAATCATTTTTCGCCGATGAGTGTTTCGAAAACGTAATATTCATTTTTCTTTTTCTTTTTAAAATAGTTTGTGCCGATTAGTATTTCGAAAACTTGACATTCATTTTTCTTTTTCTTAATTAGTTTTCGCCGATGAGTGTTTATAAAACGTGATTTCATTTTTCTTTAATTAATTATTTTTCACCGATTAGTGTTTCAAAAACTTGATATTCATTTTTCTTTTTTTAATCAGTTTTCACCGATGAGTGTTTCGAAAACTTTATATTCATTTTTATTTTTTAAATAAGTTTTCGTCGATGAGTGTTTCGAAAACTTGATATTCATTTTTCTTTTTTTAGTAAGTTTTTGCTGATGAGTGTTTCGAAAACTTCATATTCATTTTGGTTTTTTTAATCAGTTCTCATCGATGAGTGTTTCGAAAACTTGATAGTAATTTTTCATTTTTTAATCTGTTTTCACCGTTGAGTGTTTCGAAAACGTAATATTCATTTTTCTTTTTTTTTTTAAATAGTTTTCGCGATGAGTGTTTCGAAAAATTGATATTCATTTTTCTTTTTTTAATCAGTTTTCGCCGATGAGTGTTCTGAAAACTTGATATTCATTTTTCTTTTTTTAATCAGTTTTCGTCGATGAGTGTTTTGAAAACTTGATATTCTTTTTTCTTTTTTTAATCATTTTTCGCCGATGAGTTTTTCGATAATGTAATATTCATTTTTCTTTTTCTTTTTTTAAATAGTTTTCCCCGATGAGTGTTTCGAAAACTTGATATTCATTTTTCTTTTTCTTAATCAGTTTTCGCCGATGAGTGTTTCGAAAATGTGATATTTATTTTTCTTTATTTAATTAGTTTTCATCGATTAGTGTTTCGAAAACTTGATATTCATTTTCCTTTTTTTAATCAGTTTTCGCCGATGAGTGTCCTGAAAACTTGATATTTATTTTTCTTTTTTTAATCAGTTTTCGTCGATGAGTGTTTTGAAAACTTGACATTCATTTTTGAAAACTTGATATTTATTTTTCTTTTTCTTAATCAATTTTCGCCGATGAGTGTTTCGAAAACTTGTTATTCATTTTTTTAACCAGTTTTTGCCGATGAGTGTTTTGAAAACTTGATATTCATTTTTCTTTTTTTAATTAGTTTTCGCCGATGAGTGTTTTGAAAACTTGATTTTCATTTTTCGTTTTTTTAATCTGATTTCACCAATGAGTGTTTCAAAAACGTAATATTCATTTTTCTTTTTTTTTTAAATAGTTTTCACCGATGAGTGTTTCGAAAACTTGATATTCATTTATATTTTTCTCAATCAGTTTTCGCCGATGAGTGTTTCGAAATCGTGATATTCATTTTTATTTATTTAATTAGTTTTCACCGATGAGTGTTTCGAAAATTTGATATTCATTTTTCTTTTTATTAATCAGTTTTTGCCGATGAGTGTTTCGAAAACGTGATATTCATTTTTCTATATTTAACTACACTACTAGAAAAAAGGGTTTTAGCAGCAGCTTAAACTGTCGCTATAAGTACTAAAAACTGTTACTAACATTTATACCAACAATTGTAAAACTGCTGCTATTTCCCTATCACTATAGAGTTATACCAACAATTACATCAATTGTTGGTATAAATTTATTTTATAGCAACAAATGGCAAAACTACTGCTATAGACTCATTATAACTGTTAGTATAAATCAAATTTGTAGTAACAAATAAAAAAAACTGCTGGTATAAATTTTAAGAAAAACTGCTGCTATAAACCCAAATAAAACTGCTGCTATAAACCCAAAAAACTGTTGCTATATGGTCAAATAAAATTGCTTCTATAAACCCAAAAAAACTGCCGCTATCTTATAAATATAATGAGATACAAATATTCTATTAATTATAATAAATTAAAATATAAATATAATGAGACTGTAAGGAAACAAAAGTAAGATGAATCAACATTTATATTGCAAACTTCCAAATCTATTTAATATAAGAATAAATACAAGTTTTGTAATTACAACTATCCATTCCACATTATATATGCAAAAAAAATACACATGAAATAGAAATATTAGGTAAAATGTCTATTGAGATTGAGTTTTTCTACAAATCTCCAAGTCTCCAATTCTTGTGTGCCTTCTCTTCAAAATTTCAGTTTTACACCTATTAAGATTTAAGAAGGCCAAAAAATATAAATAAATTATAATAAATCACTTGGAATAAGTTTGATATATCTAATAAAGAGACTCAAAATCAAGATAAGGGTCATGATAGGAATTAGAAAATTCTAAAGGCGACACACGAATTTGTTGTTCAGAAGTGAGAATTTGCACATGATAATAATAGTACCTTCAATTCTTTTGTCCATTTCCTCAGCACCAATCAGGAATGGCTGGTTAGAAGCCTAAATTGCAAGTATAGAAATTCACATAAACATGAATAAATCACATCTTAGCTTTAAACAGTTAAACAAAGTGATCTTTTTACATAAAAGAGAATCAAAATAACAAGAGAATACAATATTATGGGGACAAAATGGGTGTAGATCATTGGAAATTTCACTTCTTCTTAAACAATACAAGAGAATCATACATTTTATTTGTACTTAATACTAGTGCTAGTTGCTCCAGATCACATTATACTTGTAAGTAAAAATCCCACAAGTTAATTTCACTATAACTTGCATACATCAAGGTCAGCTCAAGTATACATGAAAGATGTTACCTTTGTGTGAGGCCTATGTCATGGCAAAGGCTGCACCTGTTTAATTTGATATCCATTATTTTTTGAATCATTTTGTTTCCATCATCTGAAAAAGAAAAGGGAACATCATGGAAGCATATAAGAACACCATCTTTATCACACATATAAGCCTTTTGTAATAAGCCAAGACCTCTGTTTTTCAGTTATTCTCTATATATACTTGACATAATGATGAATCTCTATGAATAAATAAGGAATCACATAATAATAATTATAGCATGCAACATCATGCCCCAATCTGTTATTTTTTTCTAAGCCCTATAATAAATTAAACTAGAGTATTGTGAAATAGATGCATTAAGTTTGGAGAAACTCACTTCATTCTTACATAGCTTGCAGGAAATTTCAGTAAGGGTTCATCTCCTTCCTTGAACATTATTCTATAAAATTAAAATATGAAAAACATGGAAAAAAGGATTTATAAAGCATCACTATATCTAAATTTTACACCATAAAACCAGGAACATAAGCATTCTTGTAAATAGGACATCCCAACAAGAATTTATTTACCAAGAATTTTAAATATACATGATCAAATTTCATTTTAGAGCCACGGATTATGTTTTTTGGTATATGTCTATACTTAAATTTAATTATCTAGTAGTAAATATAACATTGTACCCAGAAATGCCTGCAATACAATCAAGTCAATCATCCAGTAGTAAATGTAACATTGTACTGAACAGGACACAAACTTACCAAGAAACGCAAGCAGTCATTCTTTAAACTAGAAGCAAAAATATAGAAGCTACCAAAAATAGGAATTAGGAATCTCAATAAAGAAAATAACAAAATCCAAATAAAGCTTACCAACGTAACAGAGGTGAAGCAGAGGTGTAGATGGTCATAATTCAAGTTGACTAGAATACCTCAACTAGAGGTGTCCATTCTCCATTGCATTGCCTCATGACATCCTTTGTACCCAAAAAGAAAAAATGCATATTAATTGCTAAGAAGATATGACTTGCACTTACTTGTAACATAGGATTTTGGTGTTCAACTTTTTAAAAGGTAGCTAGAATACTTACACAAGAGTAATTGCAATGAGACATATCAGAGACATATGGACATGATAAAAACTATAAGTCTATAATTAAATCACATAAAATAAATAAACCACTAAATTACCTTATGATTAGCACAAGCAGGACTGCAGCTAGGATGAGTCCGACAATACCAATGAAGATGGCGACACCATTTAAACATACCTATTTGAATAGCTTAAATGAGTAATCAATTGGTCTTTTATGCCCAATTCACATTCAAAGTTCTAGATTAAGCCAGTGTCCTAATTTAAATATATAGGCAATATAATTATAAGACAGACCATTGAAGAACTTGATGCTGAAAATCCAAGCCACTTAGGTATAGTAAAGATAAATCATGCCAAACAGTGTAGCACAAATCACATCAATTTCATGAACAAACCAAGCCTGAAACTAATAAAAGTGACAAAAACTAAAACCACATTGAAACAATAGAAAAGACGTCACACACAGTACAACTACTTTCATAAGGTCTTATTGTAGCACGATGATGATGGGCCATGAGTGAGGGTTAGTGAGAGATCCACCTCAGAATTCTGTAGCTTTTCCCTCCACGGCATTCATAAACAAAATAGAATATATAAATATGAGCCAAGTTTATATAAATAAAAGTACGTACCAAAAGAATATATAAATATGAGCCAATCTTCAATGGCCACAATCTTAACAATGAGCCACACAAACTTGTACAGGGAAAAGAAACCCAAGTTTAAAAAGAGTCATTTATGTTAAGTGTTGAAACAAAATAGAGAAGCAAGAAAACAAAGGACAAATATCTCAGAGGAATTTTAACAAACACCTTGTAGGCATGTAAGTGGGCAGAAAACATCACACTTCATTTAGGCAGTACATCAAAGGTAACAACCAAAGAAACTTAGCAAAATAGGAACTAAAACAACGTCTAATCAAATTACTATCTTATTAGTCAACAATTTAATCAGCAAATATGAGTTACAAAATCATAACAATGATATGAGCTTAGATCTTTCCAAAGGAAACAAGCGGTTGGAACAAACAACAACTCCAGCAGGAGGACGACGGTTAAAGGAAAAATCGTTGACAGATGCGACTCGCAGCTAGACGACGACAAAGGTTGCGGACAGTGTCCCAACTTACCCTCTCGTGGATGCGAAAAGAAATGAAGGAGACGACAAAAATTGATTGAAGGAGAGAGAAGAAGAGGAAGTTACCATCTTCGACAATGGTCGTGGTAGCAAAATGAAGAAGGAGGAGGCTCCATTTTATCATGGTGATGGTCTGATGATAGCGTCGGTGCCGGAGGAGCTATCGACGACGGAGGAGTTTGCGGCAAAATCCAAAGCTTCTTCCCAAATGCCAAATGCTAGGTTTTGAAACTTCAAAGTCTAAAGTCTAGAGATTCTTTTTTTTTTACTAAATAATTTCTTTCAATATAGTATTATTTTATAGTAATTTCCACAGGTGTCAGAATAGAAATTATATTTACCAGCAGCTCCAAAAAAATTGTGCCTAAAAGTAGTTTTTAGTAACTATTTAAAAATTTGTTACAATATAACATTTTCACTAACAATTTCTAAATTAGCTACTAAATAACAGCTACTAAAACTACTTTTTGTAGTAGTGCTAGTTTTCACCGATGAGTGTTTCGAAAACTTGATATTCATTTTTCTTTTTTTAATCAGTTTTCGCCGATGAGTGTTTCAAAAACTTGATATTTATTTTCCTTTTTTAATCAGTTTTCGCCGATGAGTGTTTCGAAAACATGATATTCATTTTTATTTTTTTAATCAGTTTTTGTAGATGAATTTTTCGAAAACTTGATATTCATTTTTCTTTTTTTAGTATGTTTTCGCTAATAAGTGTTTCGAAAACTTGATATTCATTTCTCATTTTTTTAATCAGCTTTCACCGATTAGTGTTTTGAAAACTTGATATTCATTTTTCATTTTTAATTTGTTTTGGTCGATGAATGTTTCGAAAACATGATATTTATTTTTCTTTTTTTAATAAGTTTTCACCGATGAGTGTTTCGAAAACTTGATATTCATATTTCTTTTTTAATTAGTTTTGGTTGACGAGTGTTTCGAAAACTTGATATTCATTTTTCTTTTTTTAATAAGTTTTCACCAATGAGTGTTTCGAAAACTTGATATTTATTTTTCTTTTTTTTAATCAGTTTTCGCCGATGAGTGTTTCGAAAACGTAATATTCATTTTTGTTTTTATTTTTAAAATAGTTTTCGCCGATTAGTGTTTCGAAAACTTGATATTCATTTTAATTTTTTTAATCAATTTTCGTAGATGAGTGTTTCGAAAACATGATATTCATTTTTCTTTTTCTTAATCAGTTTTCGCCGATGAGTGTTTCGAAAACGTGATATTCATTTTTATTTATTTAATTAGTTTTCACCGATTAGTGTTTCGAAAACTTGATATTCATTTTTGTTTTTTTAATCAGTTTTCGTCGATGATTGTTTCGAAAACTTGATATTTATTTTCCTTTTTTAATCAGTCTTCGCCGATGAGTGTTTCGAAAACTTGATATTCATTTTTCTTTTTTTAGTAAGTTTTCGCTAATGAATGTTTAGAAAACTTGATATTCATGTCTCAATTTTTTAATCAGTTTTCGCCGATGAGTGTTTTGAAAACTTGATATTCATTTTTCTTTATTAATTAGTTTTGGTCGATGAATGTTTCGAAAACATGATATTTATTTTTCTTTTTTTAATAAGTTTTCACCGATGAGTGTTTCGAAAACCTGATATTCATATTTCTTTTTTTAATTAGTTTTGGTCGATGAGTGTTTCGAAAACATGATATTCATTTTTCTTTTTTTAATAAGTTTTCACCGATGAGTGTTTCGAAAACTTGATATTCATTTTTCTTTTTCTTAATCAGTTTTCGCCGATGAGTGTTTCTAAAACGTGATATTCATTTTTCTTTAATTAATTAAGTTTCACCGATGAGTGTTTCGAAAACTTGATATTCATTTTTCTTTTTTAATCAGTTTTCGGCTATAAGTGTTTCGAAAACTTTATATTCATTTTTATTTTTTAAATAAGTTTTCGTCGATGAGTGTTTAGAAAACTTTATATTCATTTTTCTTTTTTTAGTAAGTTCTCGCTGATGAATGTTTCGAAAACTTCATATTCATTTTTTTAATCAGTTTTCCCCGATGTGTGTTTTGAAAACTTGATAGTAATTTTTCATTTTTTAATCAGTTTTCGCCATTGGGTGTTTCGAAAACGTAATATATATTTTTCTTTTTTTAAATAGTTTTCGTCGATGAGTGTTTCGAAAAATTGATATTCATTTTTCTTTTTTTAATCAATTTTCGCCGATGAGTGTTCTGAAAACTTGATATTAATTTTTCTTTTTTAATCAGTTTTCGCCGATGAGTGTTTTGAAAACTTGATATTCATTTTTCTTTTTTTTAATCAGTTTTCACCGATGAGTGTTTCGAAAACATAATATTCATTTTTCTTTTTTTAAATAGTTTTCGCCGATGAGTGTTTCGAAAACTTGATATTCATTTACATTTTGCTTAATCAGTTTTCGCCGATGAGTGTTTCGAAAACGTGATATTCATTTTTCTTTATTTAATTAGTTTTCACCGATAAGTGTTTCGAAAACTTGATATTCATTTTTCTTTTTCTTAATCAGTTTTCGCCGATGAGTGTTTCGAAAACGTGATATTCATTTTTCTTTATTCAATTAGTTTTCACCGATTAGTGTCGAAAACTTGATATTCATTTTTGTTTTTTTAATCAGGCTTCGCCGTTGAGTGTTTCGAAAACTTGATATTTATTTTCCTTTTTTAATCAGTTTTCGCCGATGAGTGTTTCGAAAACTTGATATTCATTTTTCTTTTTTTTAATCAGTTTTCGTAGATGAGTTTTTCGAAAACTTGATATTCATTTTTCTTTTTTTAGTATGTTTTCGCTAATGAGTGTTTCGAAAACTTGATATTCATTTTTCATTTTTTTAATCAGTTTTCGTCGATGAGTGTTTCGAAAACATGATATTCATTTTCCTTTTTTAATTAGTTTTGGTCGATGAATGTTTGGAAAACATGATATTTATTTTTCTTTTTTAATAAGTTTTCACCGATGAGTGTTTCGAAAACTTGATATTCATATTTCTTTTTTAATTAGTTTTGTTCGATGAGTGTTTCGAAAACTTGATATTGATTTTTCTTTTTTTAATAAGTTTTCACCGATGAGTGTTTCAAAAACTTGATATTTATTTTTCTTTTTTTAATCAATTTTCGCCGATGAGTGTTTCGAAAACGTAATATTCATTTTTCTTTTTTTTTTGTAAATAGTTTTCGCGGATTAGTGTTTTGAAAACTTGATATTCATTTTTCTTTTTTTAATCAGTTTTCGCTTATGAGCATTTCTAAAACGTGATAATCATTTTTCTTTAATTAATTAGTTTTCACCGATGAGTGTTTCGAAAATGCACGGGAAGTAGGATTTCTCCTATCCCGTAAGCCTCTAATCCCTGATTGACATTTTCACATGTTTATAACTACCCATTTCTAATACAAACAATATATAGTATTTATGGTCATCCATATCCGGTGACCTAAGTATCGTGCAATCCACGGCTCGCTCAACGCCGCTTCAGTCTATACATATACACATCATCACTCACACGTACATATATTATACAGATTGATCACACTCTTCAGGGCGGGTGATCTATCCTATTCACATGCAGAAGTCCTGTATACAGTCATACATATATTCAATCACACGCTTGCATATAGTTTACATATTGATCACACGCCTCAATGCGTGTGATCTATCCTATTCACATGCGGAAGCCATATTTTCATACAATCAAATATTCAGTCACACACACACACACACACACACACACACACACACACACACACACATATATATATATATATATATATATATATATATATATATATAATTTACATATTGATCACACCGCTCAAGGCGTGTGATCTATCCTAGTCGCATGCGGAAGTCATATATACATATACATGATATACAATATATCATAGCCTAAAGTCCCAACACCCAGACCTAACTTTAATCTGTATGAAGCCGACAATGCTAGAATATGACGTATATATATACTGCAGCTGTATCTGTACAAAAGCTACACCCAAAAAGGATTCATATACATATACATCACAACATATGTACGTAATCAAAATAACTACCGACGCGGACTAAGCGTACGGTCCTCAAATCTGTCCGCCTCCCTGAGAAGAAGTGGACACGTTTCTGACTCCTGAACTACCTGTATCTGAAACATGTAAACAGGGGGTGAGTCGAACAGACTCAGTGAGAAGCTCCCCCATCCTTGGCGTAGCAGCGGGTACCACTACAACTGCGGGAAAGGAGCAACCACAACCACATGCGCATGAAACAGATTTATATTGTGACCTTTAATATGATCAGGCAATCAATATATCATATTCACAATTAAAAATCCTAATTCATGCTCCTAACATGTTTATTAATCCGCATGTAAACCAATCATAAACATATATCATACCTTTTCATAAGTCATACATAGTTATGCTCGTAGGCATTCACTTTCTGTCTCCTGCATTACGCTAAGAGAAATATTGGCCCGAAGGCATTCACTTTCTGTCTCCCGCGTTACGCTAAGAGAAATACTGGCCCGAAGGCATTCACTTTCTGTCTCCTGCGTTACGCTAAGAGAAATATTGGCCCGAAGGCATTCACTTTCTGTCTCCCGCGTTACGCTAAGAGAAATACTTGTCCGAAGGCAATGTCTTATTCGAACCTAGTTGATCAAACTAGGAACTTTCTGACTCCAAGGCACGCTTAGAGTAATAGCCGGCGACTTATCTGACCCCGGTTAAACCAAGGTAATGGCCACTATGTGGCATACTTACTGTTAACTGAATCCTATCTGTCCGACCAGGATAACCGACTCGATCTACCCGAACTAACCTGTCACGGCCCCTGTTTAGAGGACCGTGACCGACACAGACACAGGGAATATCCCTCTGCCTGTAAGCCTTATCACCTAATTGACAGAATATCTATTATTGAAAATACATCCACATGCAGTATAATACCATGGCTACACCGAAATGGTGGCCTATCCTAGGCAAGCAAATCCACGGCCAGTGCCGCTTCAGGATATAGATATAGGAAAACACACATAATATATAACGTGTGAACTGGCTACACATCCGAAGATGCTGCCTATCCTATTTGCATGAAACAGATATATGTATATATATATATATTAGAAACAAGTTTTCCCTGCATCGTAATCTAACAGATCCTAATCTTTAAGGTGCGTGAAGCTGACAGTTCTAGATTTAGTGATACAATATAGTTGGGTGTGTCTACCCTTTACTTTATGATACATGATAAAGTAAATTAAATTACAATTACAATTCATTCATTCACATGAACAAGTTGTGGGTCTTGGAAAGTTTTGTTCGTTCCTCGCTCCACCGAGACTTCTTCAACCTGTACTTAACCTGTCTCTGTGTTGTAAAAATGAGGTCTGAGTCTTAACCACACGACTCAGTGAGGACTCTCCCATCCCCGGCACAAGGTGGGTACCATAGCGCTGGGTTTGGGAAGTCATACACAACCACATGCAAAAACAACTAGTTATTGTTAGTTAACATACATTCTTGGTGATCACACAACAACATAAATTTCACCCAAAAACTCACATGCATTTAACAGATATAAGCATGCAGGAAATTATTCCATCTCGTCAATCAGCAAGTAAACATGTATCATATAGTGCCAGCTTTTACTTTCCGGTCTTCTCAAGTCCAGCATGTTTAATCAAACAAAACGTTGTGGTGACGTAATCCTGTACGTCGTCACTACGCTGCACAATCAACAGTTATATGCAAACACAGACAATTTGTACATACACACAAATACTATAGCATACATCTACTCAATTTCCCGCACTCTGGGGTGTCTACTAGCCACTACGTGGCCTTTCTACTTCGAACCCGTGAACTCGGGTTGCTAGCCACCACGTGGCAAAACATACTTAACTCATTCGCTTGGGTACTGGTCACCTCGCGACAACTCTATTAATCAAACACAATCAATCTAAATCTATCAAACAACTGATTCATAGCCACCAAGTGCACGTTCTGACCCCTTTCTGCGAGGCAATAGCTTGAGTCCACTCGTCCATTACCCAACCAGGCCACATGGCAGGCACGGCACGACGTCTCGAAGCATGGCCACTGACACACCCTGGACCAACTCCACAGGATGATTTCTCTTTTACTAAGTTAGGCTCACGGTTCAACCGTAGGTTCCTCCCGTGTCTCCTTACCTTATTCTCACATATTAATAGGATTCTTTGTATCTTTCCCGAAGGATCAACAATTCCTCTCCTTATTAATATGTACAAGTTTCCTCAATAGGATATAACTCATATACCCGTCCAGATGCACTCTCTGAGCCTCAAGCTATCATCATAGCAATATAAAATCTTTCTGACCCTATTGCCGCAATGACCATCGTCATGGTGATTATAAAAACTGAGGTCTCAAGTGCCATCTAACGTTGTTATAGTCGATGTATCACATCGCTAGCACAATCAAATCTGAAACCCACCAATAACTCCCTTTGCATGATTATAATTTAAGTCACCGTCGTGATGAGTTCTCAAAATAAAAGCTTAGTCCTTCCGTACAAGGACTCTTGCCACCATCGTGGAAAAGATTTAATAAATTACTCATCATGCCTCCAGAGTGTATGAGTTGGATTTGTAACACACCAATCATAGCAAACAATTACACTCTATTCCTATGTCTTCCTATCCAAGCTACTTTCCACCACCTATTTTCTAGTTCTTTTATTCTTTTAGCATCCTATACCTCTAGCTAACACATATCGGACAAGCAGAGAATATACATACTCATGTAATCAACATAAGCATACAACCCTAGGAGCAGAGATGGAAGAACCCTCACCTTGGCCAACCTTCCATGCAATCCTCTCCTGTAACTTTAGTCTCCTCGGAGTTCCTGTTGCACTCTATTGCGTGTCGTTGTTCCTATAAGAACAACATTTACCTCAATAAGAATATTACTTAGCTTAACTTGTTATTTATCTCTCCATTATTCTCACGTGTAGTCCATGGTTGCCACAGAGTCAAGCTCTTGGTCTTATCGAACTTCTCACTCCTATTTATTTTGGGTTTCTAATTTCGTAGGTCCTGAATTAATTCCAAGAAAAATATTTTATTTCTTTCCTTCATCTTTTATTTTATTTTCAACTTCGAAGAATTCCCTGGTTCCTTTCCGGTTTCCTTTAGCTTTCATACTTATTTTTTTTTCTATATTCTTTTGAAAGTTTAAAATTCCTAGCCCCGAAATAGATCATTCTTTAAATCCTCCAAATTTTAAATAAATCATTCTTTAATCCTCGAAATTTTTTGCGGTATTACATTCTTCCCTCCTTAAGAAATTCGGTCCCCGAATTTCATATCCTTCGTGGGGTTGTTGGCTTGTTGTCATCCCTTGGCTCAATTTCATCTATGGTTTCCCTCAATGTGGAAGTTTTACTGTTTTACCCTACGGTTCATCTTTCTTTCCTAGAGACTCAAGGTGTCTATCTGGTTTCTACATATTCTTTCTGTGACCGTTTGTATTTCTAGTTTTGTAGTTAACCACCCCTCCGCGAGGTGTTAACCGAAAGACTCTATCTGTCATCGTATCCTTCCCCGAGGATACCAATCTTTCCTAGTTTCAATTCGCTTCGTGCTACTAATTTTGCAATGAAGTGTCTGGCACGCACCACATGTCATGCTCCAATTTAGTTCTCCGAGGAGTTAACTATTGCCTTCTCTAATGAGGCTTACCTTAACTCAATCTGCTTGTCCAATTAGCTACCTTCGTAGTGACTTCTTACATCCGTCTTGGAACACGCCAAGACACTAGCTATTTGTATAGCACACTAGGTTCTCTTTCTATAACTCTAACTGACGAAGTACTCCCCTACATCGGAGTCCCTGCACCTAAGTATCCTCTACTACTAAGCAGCTACCCTTCTACTGGGATTCCCTCGGTATATTCTTTGTAAACGACTTCTCCAGAAGAGTCCGTTTACATCTTACTACACCCTCTACTCTACATCTAGACTTACCGCTTACACGGCGTACACCCTACGTAGGTGTTTATACTTTGTGCCATCAGTGTACCCAACCCTTCCGAGGTTGTTACACTCACTACCAACTCGGTTTACCCTACTCGTGTCCTAACGAAGCCAAATGCCATGGCACTAGCACAACTATGTGTTACACTACCATTTCTCCACCAAACGGTAAAGGATCTCTCCGTTATGACTCGTGTTTCCCTTTCTTTTCCGGATACCCTTAGTGGTTTCCATAACCACTTCAGGTTACTCCCTGTCGACATCCTATGTCTGACTGACTTAGACTCTTCTCTGACTACTACTTGTAGGCATTTATGTTCATAATGGAAACTCACCAGTCTCCTCCTTACCATCATATTCATTACTATGCCTCAGGCTTAGTTCGGTCTTCACATCCGAAGACCTTGCTTGACATGATTATGACCGTGGATCTATACCATCCTCAGGTTAGTCCACCTAGAGTTGCACATCCTATGCTAACTCTACCCATTAGGTTTCCGTTGGCTTTTACCCCAACTTGGCCCGCTCGGACTCCTCAACTTACTTAGATCCTGTATTCCTACTTGGAATACTTGGTCCGTTAACTTCAGCATGAACCTTTCCGGACATGCTCTACCCCCTTGACCAAATGGGATCTATTCCCACGGTTAGACTCTTTCCTTTCAAAAGGTGTGTCATATGTTCACGAACATATACCGCCTCTTCAAGTATGTTACCCGTTCGGTTCCAATCGCCCCCAACGGTAGCATACCTATTTTATCATTTTGGCTCGCATCCCCAAATGCTTACCCGACTCCGTTCCTGTATTCGCTCTCTTCTTTTCCATTTCGTACCTACGTGGTACTCTTTCTTCGAGTATTTCTCAATAATCGTTACTCACTAAGTTCTCCTTCTCGATTAACTGTCCTTACAGTTAATTTTCCCTTTATGGCACTCACATGGCCATTTATACGTTTGGTTTCTCCACTCAGTCTCCACCCATACACGGGCTTCAGACTAACGGATTTACGGTTCACCAACCTGTGGAACTAGCTTACCTAGCTATGTCCACTACAATCTGTGTACTATACATACACTTACGGTAGTAGTTGGTTCTCCACCTCCTACTTGCCTCTTATCCTATGGGGTCCTATAGGCTTCTGCTCGTTCCCCCTTATGGGACTTCTTATCCCTATCCACTTTCTCTCCCCTCGGGCCTCCACGAGTCCCTTTGGGGTTTATCTCTTACGTTATCTCGTTCAAGAGCTATCTACTCTAATAACACTCATTTTCTTATCTCTGGACGGTACCCGACGGTCTACACCCATTTCCACTTCTAGACCTGCTCTGGTCTAATGATTTTGGGTCCATAGTCACCCTTTGATCCCTTTAATTGGTAACCCTTAGGTTTACCTGTATACTCCCTTGGCACCTTAGCACTCTCTAGTGCTTTTCGATGTCTACTTAACTTTAATCACTCCCAGCGAGTGATTTCTCAACTACATCTACCATCCGTATACAGCTTACCTGTAAAAGGACTATTGTTTGGTAGGGTATTGGTCACATGAGTTAGTTTTCTTAGGCACCCTGCGGTTTTAAAAATTAATTTAAGTTTATTTCTTAGAAAATGACGCCTAAGGTTTTCGTAAATGGTTAGGGTTTAACCAATTGGAATGACACAAATTGAGAAAGAGTTTTCATGAAAAATTTGCCTTCCAATGGTTACCCCTAGTATTTTCAAGAAAAGTTTGAGGGTCTTTCAGAATCTATCATCCGGAAAGACCAAAAAGATTTTTATAAAATTTCTCATGTGATTAATATCCTATTCTTTATGCTCTTCCTTAAGCAACCCAAGAGAGTTTGGTTGGGCTTAATCCCTTCTTTCCCCCTTGTTTGCTTAAGGAACTAGCAATTCATGGATCAAGTACAGGGTTGGACTACGCTCCTTCCCTGTGCCTTACCATTTACTTTGTTTCCTGCTCGGCATATGGTCACGCTCTACACGTCCATATGCCTCTACTTCTTAACATCTATCTCTACGGCATATGGTTCGGCCACTTTGCCCTTCCATATACCGTATCCTGATTTTCTAGTCCATAGACTTCATCTTCTATACTTTGGCACACACCACCTCTTTCTCTGTTTACTTTCTAGGAAGGACATCTCACTTCCTTCAGCCATAGCATACCGCACAGTCATGACCCATTCTCGTGGTCATCTTCCTGTCGGTCTCATGCCCCCTGGCCCTGTTTATTCTTGTCTGTACACTTTCCATTTCAATCGCCCCATGGGCTTACTTTCTTTTCTACACGCCAAGCGTGTCTTTTCTTTCACTCTACAAACCATTCCAAGCCTGAACTACCATTCACTGCATATTTCTATTCTACTTGCATTCCATACTATAGTCAAACAACTTGTGCCTATACCATAGCAATGCGCCGCTAACAGAGCAGACGCATCGTATCATTTAACACCTGCAAAACAATCACCCATTGTAGCGCATTCCTGCCTACAATTCAACCAAATGTGTCTGTGTCTAGGTAGCATCCTCCATGGATGTCTCCTTTCCCTATTAATGTGTCCTAAGGTTTCTGGGGTTACTGCCACCCCACCTTACGCCTTAGTGCTCATCGGCACTTGTGTACTGTACAGGTTATATGCTTTGCATAGAATTTCACATATGAATTCTATGCCTAAAGCAATAACTCGAAAGAATTTATGACTCAACTTCCTGAGCAACCTCACAAGTACCCGTCGGAACCACCGTTACGTCCGGATTCGTAATGGCTAGCCCAACTGACACCCGAGACTACTAGTTAACTTCACACCGTTAAAGAAAAACCAGGCTCTACCAAGTTTGTCACGACCCCCGTTTAGAGGACTGTGACCGGCACAGACACAGGGAATATCCCTATGCCTGTAAGCCTTATCACCTAATTGATAGAATATCTATTATTGAAAATACATCCACATGTTGTATAATACCATGGCTACACCAAAATGGTGGCTTATCCTAGGCAAGCAAATCCACGGCCAGTGCCGCTTCAGGAAATAGATATAGGAAAACACACATAATATATAACATGTGTACTGGCTACACATCCGAAGATGCTGCCTATCCTATTCGCATGCAACAGATATATGTATATATATATATTAGAAACAAGTTTTCCTTGTATCGTAATCTAACGGATCCTGATCTTTAAGGTGTGTGAAGTTGACAGTTCTAGATTTAGTGATAAAATATAGTTGGGTACGTCTACCCTTTACTTTATGATACATGATAAAGTAAATTAAATTACAATTACAATTCATTCACCCACGTGAACAAGTTGTGGGTCTTGGAAAGTTTTGTTCGTTCCTCGCTCCACCGAGACTTCTTCCACCTATACTTAACCTGTCTCTGTGTAGTAAAAATGAGGTGTGAGTCTTAACCACACGACTCAGTGAGGACTCTCCCATCCCCGGCGCAAGGTGGGTACCATAGCGCTGGGTTTGGGAGTCATACACAACCACATGCAAAAAAAACTAGTTATTGTTAGTTAGCATACATTCTTGGTGATCACACAACAACATAAATTTCACCCAAACACTCACATGCATTTAACAGATATAAGCATGCAAGACATTATTCCATCTCGTCAATCAGCAAGTAAACATGTATCATATAGTGCCAGCTTTTACTTACCGGTCTTCTCAAGTCCAGCATGTTTAATCAAACAAAACGTTGTGGTGACGTAATCCTGTACGTCGTCACTACGCTGCACAATCAACAGTTATATGCAAACACAGACAATTTGTACATACATACAGATACTATAGCATACATCTACTCAATTTCCCGCACTCTGGGGTGTCTACTAGCCACTACGTGGCCTTTCTACTTCGAACCCGTGCACTCGGGTTTATAGCCACCACGTGGCAAAACATACTTAACCCATTCGCTTGGGTACTGGTCACCTCGTGACAACTCTATTAATCAAACACAATCAATCTCTATCTATCAAACAACTGATTCATAGCCACCAAGTGGCACGTTCTGACCCCTTGCTGCGGGGCAATAGCTTGAGCCCACTCGTCCATTACCTAACCAGGCCACATGGCGGGCACGGCACAACGTCTCGAAGTATGGTCACTAACACACCCTGGACCAACTCCACAGGATGATTTCTCTTTTACTAGGTTAGGCTCACGGTTCACCCGTAGGTTCCTCTCGTGTCTCCTTACCTTATTCTCACATATTAATAGGATTCTTTGTATCTTTCCCGAAGGATCAACAATTCCTCTCCTTATTAATATGTACAAGTTTCCTCAACAGGATATAACTCATATACCCGTCCAGATGCACTCTCTGAGCCTCAAGCTATCGTCATAGCAATATAAAACCTTTCTGACCCTGTTGCCAGGATAGGGCAATGACCATCGTCATGGTGATTATTAAAACTGAGCTCTCAAGTGCCATCTGACGTTGTTCTAGTCGATGTATCACATCGCTAGCATAATCAAATCTGAAACCCACCAATAACTCCCTTTGCATGATTATAATTTAAGTCACCGTCGTGACGAGTTTTCAAAATAAAAGCTTAGTCCTTCCGTACAAGGACTCTTGCCACCGTCGTGGAAAAGATTTAATAAATTACTCATCATGCCTCCATAGTGTATGAGTTGGATTTGTAACACACCAATCATAGCAAACAATTACACTCGACTCCTATGTCTTCCTATCCAAGCTACTTTCCACCACCTATTTTCTAGTTCTTTTATTCTTTTAGCATCCTATACCTCTAGCTAACACATATCAGACAAGCAGAGAATATACATACTCATGTAATCCACATAAGCATACAACCCTAGGAGCAGAGATGGAAGAACCCTCACCTTGGCCAACCTTCCATGCAATCCTCTCCTGCAACTTTAGTCTCCTCGGAGTTCCTGTTGCACTCTATTGCGTGTCGTTGTTCCTATAAGAACAACATTTACCTCAATAAGACTATTACTTAGCTTAACTTGTTATTTATCTCTCCATTATTCTCACGTGTAGTCCATGGTTGCCACAGAGTCAAGCTCTTCGTCTTATCGGACTTCTCAATCCCGACTTATGCGCATCCTTCCTCGGGCACTTAACTTACTCGCATATAACACTCTACTTGAGTGTTTCACATACTTGGATTTGAGTATTAGACCTCTACCTAACTTGTATTCGCATCTAAGGAAGCTTATCTAGCTTGGTTGGAAGAAATCCTAATTTTAGGAAGGTCTAAGCATTTTGATTCAAATTGTGTTACTACTTGGGTTCTAAGAAATCTAGTTTCTAAACCTCAATATACCTCCAGTTTATCCCACTTAAGGTTTCCTAAAGTTTGTGAAAGGATAAGGTTGAAATTCACGAAGTTAGACTTAATTTGTTCCGCAAGTTTCCATCCTTGAGAAACAAGAAGGTACTTGGAGTGATTTAATTCTCAAAAATATGTTTAGGAATGTTCTAGGGTGTTTAAGATTGAAAAGAAGAGGTTTAATACTCTCAACGTCACCCTTAAGTGTATTTGGGCCAACCGAGCAAGGACCTGGCACGTTAACGTCAAGGTTCAACCTTAGTAACCTCGGGCCAACTCTTCACGGGTCTTGTTCAGCTAATATTCCAACCATATAATTTCAGTAATATCAATCCAAGCCTATTTACTCAAATCTAAGCTCAATCCTAATTATTAACAATTTTCTCCAATTTGGAAATAATTATAATTTCAATAATATCAATCTAACCCTATTTACTCAAATCCAAGCTCAATCCTAATTATCAACAATTTTTCCCAATTTGGAAATATTTATAATTTCAACACCAAATCCTTCCAAATTCGAATTTGGCTAAATCCGAAGATATAATCTCGATTCCTACCCCAACTAAGTGTTCAAGAACACTTTCTAGGTCTCAATCTACCCTCGAAACAACCCAATCAAAGGAATCCCTAAAAATAGAGAAATTGAGGGTTTCGAATGAAATTGGGGTTACCAACCTTGATTCGATTGGTGGGAGATGTGGAAGAGGTTGGAGTTGAGCTCCAGTTGTCGTGGCCGGCGTCGGACCGCTCTTCTCCGGCCGGTTTCCAGCGAACCGCCCTCCTCCCCTTCTCCTTCTCCATCCACTCCTCCCTCTCTCTCTCTCTCTATCTCTTCCATTTCGTTTCTCTTCTTTCCTTCTCTCGGTTCTCTTTCCTCTCTTTCTCTTTCTTTTTCTTTCTTTTTATTTTCTATTTCTTCTCTTTCTTTTTCTTTTCTACCTACGCACCTTCTCTTTTTTTTAAAAAAAAAATTCTTTCTTTTCTTTTATTTAAGCAAAACTCACGCCCCCCTTTTTTCAAATAATTAAAATAAATAAATAAATAAATTTAATTAATATAAAATAATTCATAATTAAATAATTAAATAATAAATAAATATTATTAAAAATAAATTAATTTATAATTAAATAAATAATAACTAATATGTTTTTAATTTAGTTCCCACTCCTATTTATTTTGGGTTTCTAATTTCGTAGGTCCTGAATTAATTCCAAGAAAAAAATTTTATTTCTTTCCTTCATCTTTTATTTTATTTTAAACTTCGAAGAATTCCCTGGTTCCTTTCTGGTTTCCCTTAGCTTTCATACTTATTTTGTTTCTATATTCTTTTTAAAGTTTAAAATTCCTAGCTCCGAAATATATCATTCTTTAAATCCTCAAAATTTTAAATAAATCATTCTTTAATCCTCGAAATTTTCCGGGGTATTACATAACCTAAAAAGTTCAAATAACCTATTCGACCTTAAAAGACGCCCTATTAATAACTAACTGAATATTACACCTGTGAATTAGCTAGGCCTAGTTTCCCCCGTTTCAATTATGCAACCCTCTCGCTCACAATTAACAACCTAGGTTCATTTTCCTCAATGTCCCATACGGTCAAAACCTTTGCACAATGATCAATTTAAATGGCTTTCTAATATTAATAAAGCCTCACATGTGAAATTCCGACTCAATCCTACCCACGGTATCACATAAGGCTCGGTGAGCCAAAATAGCACATATACACCTTGGGGTTAATCATATAAGCACATATATTATTGCACGTTGACTGCTTACTTGCAAATTATACACGTGTAACACAAATTTATTCATATAAATATATTCCATATATCAATTTGCACAAAAAAGAGCAAACCACATTATCCACGTAGTCATCCAACCCTGTGGGACAGGGATGGGAGAGCCCCTCACCTCGTTGGCCCTCTTGTTCAGTCCTCGGAGTGCCTGAAGCTCCAATCGCTCTGTGGTGCCCTATACACATATATATTTAGGAAATTTAGAACGTGTAACTAAGCATCTAAAAATGCACGTGTCAGGCTAATGCTCATGTACCCTCTAGATATTTCTAAGAACTAATTATTTAGTTCGTTACGTCGTCTTATTTACTCTTTCTGAAAGTCCAGAATGTCTCATATTCGACTTTCACACTTCCGAGCCATTTAGAACCTCTAATTGCTTAGGTTAGAGATTCTCACTTGTCTAAATTTCCCTTCATGTGTTCATATGGGTATTTAACTAATAAAAGAATTAAATTCAAGGTTCAAAAGAGGCTCTAGCTTATTCATTCCACCGTCTCCCTTATTCACCGAGTAAAAGCTTAATTATTACCTCTTTAATTATATATAAAAATATAATTGGGTATAATTGGAGCCTTGGGACCAATTTAACGTGTTTTAGGTGTCCACCACGGACTTAGACCGAGGTGTCCAACCTACCGCACAGCTCTTTACGGTACTATGGCTTAGTATTTCGCCTCCCTTTCACCGGATTGGGTTCTGATTGAGACGGTAAATACTCGAGCTTTATTCCCTTGTTTATTTCCAGCGATTACAACACTTATACTACTCCAATTCAAGCCTAAACATGCATCAAACTATCAATTTCGAATTTTAAAGTAATTTCCTAACCCAATTTTCTTAATTTCCATACCCGTTCAATTCCTACGGTTTAACTTCGATTCTGAACCTCACTAAGCTTTCAATAACATCCACTAAGCTCAAATTTAACCCCGGAATGCCCCGATTGAAAGTATTTGAAGAATTTCTAAAATACCCAAAATTGGAGAAATTGGGGTTTTGAAAGATTGGGGCTTCCATACCTTGATTCAATCGGTTAGAAAGCTTGGTGGGGATGAAAGAAGACTCCAGCTAGCTTTTCCGGTCACCGGCGCACAATCTGCGGTGAGAAGCCGACCCAAAACCACCGTGCTCCACTTTCTCTTGCTCTTGGGTCCATTGCTCTCGTGCTTGGCTGCTTCGGTTTTTGCTTCTGCGTGCTTCTTTCTTTTTCTATTTTAATGTGTGTGCTTTAAATGGTTTGCCCCCCCACCCCCCCCACTATCCTAATATATATTTTTTTATTATTGGTGTGTGTGAGTAATGGGAGGGGGTCACGGTTGCCCCCCCCCCCCATATATTTTAATATATATTATATTTCTTTTCTTTTTTTTTTGCTTAGTACATAATAATAATAATATTAATAATAATTATAATATATATATATATATATATATATATATATTTAGTTATTTTATTTTCTTTCACCCCATCTTTTTTTTCCCATTCCTTTTAGGTCCTAGAAAAATTTCATATATTCCCTATTACTTTCTCCTTTATGTTATTTTAACTCTTTAATTCTTTAATTTAATTTATTTTTCTTTTTAGAAGAAAAAAAAATTAAATATTAATGAAAATAATTAAATCTAAATATCTCGGATATTACAATCTTCCCCCCTTAAGAAATGCAGTCCCTGAATTTCAAACAAAGTACTAACCTTAGTCTTGAAACAGATGAGGATACGTCCTGCATATGTCACCCTCGACCTCCCATGTAGCTTCTTCGGTCGAGTGATTTCTCCACAGAACTTTAACCAATGGAATCTCTTTCGTTCTGAGTTTCTTCAACTGCCGATCTAAGATTTCCACTAGCTCCTCTTCATATGTCAGATTTTCGGTTAGTTGCACGTCTTGCGATTGGATTACGTGCGAGGGATCGGGAAGATATTTCCGAAGCATTGATACATGAAAGATAGGATGTATCCCTCTAATTCCGTAGGCAATTCCAACCAATACGCTACATTCCCAATTCGTTCCAGGATTTCAAATGGTCTGATATACCGAGGACTCAGCTTCCCCTTCTTACCGAACCGCATCACGCCTCTCATCGGTGATATTCTCAAGAACACCTGTTCACCAATGGCGAATTCAAGTTCTCTCCTTCGGTTGTCTGCATAAGACTTTTGCCTACTCTGAGCCATTAACAATCTTTCTCTTATGCACTTCACCTTCTGGAAGGCATCTTGTAACAATTCTGGGCCGATTAGACTAGCCTCTCTGACCTCGAACCACCCAATCGGGGATCTGCACCTACGACCGTACAGAGCCTCGAAAGGTGCCATTTGGATACTCGCTTGATAACTGTTATTGTAAGCAAACTCGGCCAAAGGTAAATACCTTTCCCAACTTTCGCCGAAATCCATAATATACGCCCGAAGCATGTCCTCAAGAATCTGAATGGTTCTTTCTGATTGCTCGTCGGTCTGTGGTTGGAACGCAGTACTCAAATCAACTCTAGTTCCCAACACTTCCTGCAATGACTTCCAAAACCTGGAAGTGAACTGTGGCCCTCTATCAGATATTATGGACACTGGCACACCGTACAATCTAACGATTTCTGATAGATAAATCTGTGCATATTGACTCACTCCGTAAGTGGTCTTAACTGGCAGAAAGTGCGCGGACTTAGTCATGCGATCCACTATCACCCAAACTGAATCAAATCCCCGTTGTGATCTTGGCAACTCTGTTACAAAGTCCATCGTTATTCTTTCCCATTTCCACTCAGGTATTTCTATCTGTTGTAATGTTTCGACGGGCTTCTGGTGTTCAGCCCTGACTTGCTGACACACTAAACACCTGGCTACATAGTTTGTAACGTCCCTTTTCATGCCATTCCACCAATATAGCTATTTCAGGTCCTGATACATTTTATTTGCTCCCGGATAGATTGTATAAGCTGTCCGGTGTGCTTCTTCAAGGATTCTTTCTTTCAAGTTATCAACCATAGGGACACACAACCGTCCCTCCAACCGAAGTACCCCAAAATCATCAATAGAGAATCGGACGTCGTGCCCCTTCTCTTTAGTTACTGTATCCTTGATTTGCTTGAGGTCGGTATCTTCATACTGTCTAGCTTTTCACTTCTTCTACCAGAGAGGATTTAGCTTGCAAATGGGCTAAAAGTGAGTTGGAACTTCCAATCTCAAACTGATTCCCCATTTGTTCTAGCTCGTGCAACTCTCTGATCAACGGTCTTCTTTCTTCACTTATATGAGCAAGACTGCCCATAGATTTCCGGCTCAGAGCATCGGCTACCACATTAGCCTTTCCTGGATGATACAATATCGTGCAGTCGTAGTTTTTCAACAACTCTAACCATCGACGTTGTCTCAAGTTCAAGTTTTTCTGCTCGAAAATGTATTTGAGGCTTTTGTGGTCCGTATAAATTTCCCACGTCTCACCGTACAGGTAATGTCTCCATATTTTCAAAGCGAACACTACAGCAGCCATCTCAAGGTCGTGACTCGGGTAGTTCTTCTCATGTTTCCTCAGTTGTCGCAATGCATACGCAATCACCTTGCCATGCTGCATCAAGACACACCCTAACCCGATCCTCGACGCATCACAGTATACCACATAGCCTCATGTGCCTTCAGGTAATGCCAACACCGGAGCGGTAGTGAGACTGTCTTTCAGATTCTGAAAACTCTGCTCACACTTATCATCCCATATGAACTTCACTCCCTTCTGAGTAAACTTAGTCATAGGTGCAGCAACCTTAGAGAAGTCCTGCACAAATCTTCTATAGTATCTGGCCAAGGCCAAGAAACTGCGAATTTCAGTAACTGAGGTAGGCTTGGACCAATTCTTTACCGCCTCTACCTTACTTGGATCAACGTGGATTCCCTCTAATGATACCACGTGACCCGAAAGGGCAACTCTGTCAAGCCAGAATTCACACTTGGAGAACTTGGCATACAATTTCTCTTCTCTCAACTTCTGCAATGCTAATCTCAAGTGTTTCGCATGTTCCTCAGAATTCTTTGAGTAAACCAAGATGTCATCAATGAAGACAATGACAAATCGGACCAGAAATGGTTTGAAGACCCTGTTCATCATGTCCATGAATGCTGCAGGAGCATTAGTTAATCTGAAAGACATCACCAAGAACTCGTAATGTCCATATCGGGTCCGGAATGCGGTCTTAGGTATGTCTGATTCTCGAATCTTTAGTTGATGGTACCCAGATCGCAAATCAATCTTGGAAAACTGCTTTGCGCCCTGCAACTGATCAAATAAGTCATCTATCCTCAGCAGTGGGTATTGATTGTGGATCGTCACCTTGTTTAACTTTCGGTAATCGATACACAACCGCAAAGATCCATCCTTCTTCTTTACAAAAAGGACCGGTGCACCCCAAGGAGAGAAGCTGGGTCTTATAAAACCCTTGTCAAGCAATTCTTGCAATTGTGTATGT
The DNA here is from genome assembly GCA_014851425.1 of Senna tora. NCBI lineage: Eukaryota > Viridiplantae > Streptophyta > Magnoliopsida > Fabales > Fabaceae > Senna > Senna tora. The sequence goes on from CM026264.1 coordinate 21,608,817, forward strand.
AACTCCTTCAACTCTTTCGGAGCCATCCGGTAAGGTGGTGTGGAGATAGGTTGGGTGCCAGGTTGCAGCTCAATTTCAAATTCAATCTCACGATCGGGCGGCAACCCCGGCAATTCTTCTGGAAACACATCCAAAAACTCTCGCACTACCAGTACTTGAGTTGGTGCAAGTACTGCTATCGTGGTATCTTGGACCAAGGCCAAATACCCTTTGCATCCCTTTGCAAGTAACTTGGATGCCCTCAAAGCCGAGATCAAGCTTGGATACGATGCAGCTCCGTCACCCCGTATCACAAAAGGCTCCTCGTTTGGCATATTAAACTTCAAACATTTAGCCTTGCAGTCCACAATCGCATGGCAAGACGACAACCAATCCATTCCGAGGATCACATCAAGATCAACCATACACAACAACCAAAGGTCTACCACGTCTCATGACCATCGACCTCCACAATGCAAGACTTGTGTACATACTTTACTTGTACCGATTCTCCCATTGGAGTAGAGACCAGTACTGTTTCGTTCATTCTAGACGAACTTTTGTTGAATTTAGAGGCAAATGCATGTGACACATAAGAATGAGTGGAGCCGGAATTAAACATAAGTCCTGCTTCAAGAGAGCAAACAATAAGGGTACCAGTCACAACTGCATTCGATGCATGAGCGTCCTGCTGAGAAAGTGCAAATACCCGCGCTTGTCCTCCACCTACTGCCCCTAGTCTTCTGCCACTAGATCCTGCACCACGACCTCTAGCTGCAGCTGTACTTGCTAGCTGTGGTGGTATGGTTCTTACTGGTGGGGCTGGAATAGGTGTACCCCTAGGCGTCAGATCACTTCTCACACTTGTACCATCTTTTCTCCTTGGACACTCTCTAGCCATATGGCCCACCTGGCCACAGTTGTAACACCCACCTGTCAGTCTCCGACATATTCCAAAATGAAATCTGCCGCAAGTCGCACACTGGGGCCTTGTCTTACCGGCATTTCCACCCCCTTGCACTCTCTGTCCCCCTTGAAAATTACTTCTTGTACCTGTTTCATGGGTGGTAGTTGAGGATTGTCCCCCTGCGGACCCCGAGTATCCTGCACCTCCACCTGTTGTCTTCCTTTTCTTACTTCCACCTCCTTGGTTGTCACTGCCTGTAATTAACTTGACCTTGGGATCAATAGAAGTCCCGTACCTCTTCCTGGTTCCAATCATCCTGGCACAGTCTGCTGCTTGAGCTAAGGTCTCAAATTGTCTTCTCTGGGGTAACAAAGCAGTAAATAACGGCTCCGTGAGACGGTGTATGAACCTCTTGATCCTCGCCTCTTCATCAGGAACCAACTCAAGTGAGAATTGAGCCAGTTCTGTAAAAAGTAATTCATACTCCGTCACGGTCATATTAGGCGTCATCCACAACTCCTCGAATTGCTGACGCTTCGCATCTTTGGTGCCTTCAAATAAAAACCGACCCAGGAATTCCCTCTGAAAATCTTCCCAAGTCATCGGTGCCACTCTTCTTGAGTACCTCGTCTGTACGGACTCTATCCATACTTTAGCAGCTCCCCTCAGCTAGAATGAAGCTAATTCCACTAACTCATGTCCTGAGCACCTCAACATGTGCCCAATTCTGACTATGTCACTCACAAAGTACTGTGGGTCCTCTTTCTCACTAGTTTCGTAGAAAGTGGAAGGATGAAGCTTCAGAAATTTTGAAATTGGCAGCTCTCTGGGTGCTACCCGTGGCTCACGAGGCATTTCCTGTGGTTGTTGCCATTCCCTATCCTCTTCCTCAACAACCTCCATCTCTTGATTGCTAGGAACTCTCTCTTGTTGTTCCTCGCCGACTACTAACCGGCGTACTTCCCTCTGTATTTGTCTCGTCATCTCTTCTCTTAGTTCCTGAAATCCTACCGTGAGCATTTCCGCCACGGAAGGTGCACCTGTCTCTACTTGAGGTTGAGGTTCCAGTGACTGTCTCCTCTCTTCCCCTCTCACTTGTGCTCTCCCTCGACCTCGAGCACGACCTCTACCTTGGCCTCGGGTGGGCATTCCCTCCTCCCGAACTGATTCTCGATCAATTTCAGCAGGAGTTCTCCCTCCACCCCTAGTCTGTCTCATGATCGGTGGCATCCTATACTGCACAAGGACCACACCTAATGAGTACACGTATATCAATGATATTTCATATCAAAGAGAGTAGAAAGAAAGGGTTGACTCAATTTCCTGGGTACTTCCACAAGTACCTTTTTACTCCCACGTTGCGCCCGGGTTCCCAACGAGGCATAAACCGACATCCGGTCATACCTATGGCTTCATACAGTTTAAAGTAAACCTGGCTCTGATACCAAGTTTGTCACGACCCCTAATCGGACGTCCGTTACCGGCACGGGAAGTAGGATTTCTCCTATCCCGTATGCCTCTAATCCCTGATTGATATTTTCACATGTTTATAACTACCCATTTCTAATACAAACAATATATAGTATTTATGGCCATCCATATCCGGTGACCTAAGTATCGTGCAATCCACGGCTCGCTCAACGCCGCTTCAATCTATACATATACACATAATCACTCACACGTACATATATTATACAGATTGATCACACTCTTCAGGGCGGGTGATCTATCCTATTCACATGCAGAAGTCCTGTATACAGTCATACATATATTCAATCACACGCTTGTATATAGTTTACATATTGATCACACGCCTCAATGCGTGTGATCTATCCTATTCACATGCGGAAGCCATATTTTCATACAATCAGGTATTCAGTCACACACACACACACACACACACACATATATATATATATATATATATATATATATATATATATATATATATATATATATATATATATATATATATATATAATTTACATATTGATCACACCCCTCAAGGCGTGTGATCTATCCTAGTCGCATGCGGAAGTCATATATACATATACATGATATACAGTATATCATAGCCTAAATTCCCAACACCCAGACCTAACTTTAATCTGTATGAAGCCGACAATACTAGAATAGGATATATACTGCAGCTGTATCTGTACAAACGCTACACCCAAAAAGGATTCATATACATATACATCACAACATATGTACGTAATCAAAATAACTACCGACGCGGACTAAGCGTACGGTCCTCAGATCTGTCCGCCTCCCTGAGAATAAGTGGACACGTTTCTGACTCCTGAACTACCTGTATCTGAAACATGTAAACAGGGGGTGAGTCGAACAAACTCAGTGAGAAGCTCCCCCATCCCTGGCGTAGCAGCGGGTACCACTACAGCTGGGGGAAGGGAGCAACCACAACCACATGCGCATGAAACGGATTTATATTGTGACCTTTAATATGATCAGGCAATCAATATATCATATTCACAATTAAAAATCCTAATTCATGCTCCTAACATGTTTATTAATCCGCATGTAAACCAATCATAAACATATATCATACCTTTTCATAAGTCATACATAATTATGCTCGTAGGCATTCACTTTCTGTCTCCTGCATTACGCTAAGAGAAATACTGGCCCGAAGGCATTCACTTTCTGTCTCCCGCGTCACGCTAAGAGAAATACTGGCTCGAAGGCATTCACTTTCTGTCTCCCGCGTTACGCTAAGAGAAATACTGGCCCGAAGGCAATGTCTTATTCGAACCTAGTTGATCAAACTAGGAACTTTCTGACTCCAAGGCACGCTTAGAGTAATAGCCGACGACTTATCTGACCCCAGTTAAACCAAGGTAATGGCCAATATGTGGCATACTTACTGTTAACTGAATCCTGTCTGTCCGACCAGGATAACCGACTCGATCTACCCAAACTAACCTAAACAAGTTCAAATAACCTATTCGACCTTGAAAGACGCCCTATTAATAACTAACTGCATATTACATATGTGAATTAGCTAGGCCTAGTTTCCCCCGTTTCAATTATGCAACCCTCTCGCTCACAATTAACAACCTAGGTTCATTTTCCTCAATGTACCATATGGTCAAAACCTTTGCACGATGATCAATTTAAATGGGTTTCTAATATTAATAAAGCCTCACATGTGAAATTCCAACTCAATCCTACCCACGGTATCACATAAGGCTCGGTGAGCCAAAATAACACATATACACCTTGAGGTTAATCATATAAGCACATATACTATTGCACATTGACTGCTTACTTGCAAATCATACACGTGTAACACAAATTTATTCATATAAATATATTCCATATATCAATTTGCACAAAATAGAGCAAACCACATTTTCCACGTAGTCATCCAACCCTGTGGGGCAGGGATGGGAGGGGCCCTCACCTCGTTGGCCCTCCTGTTGAGTCCTCGAAGTGCCTGAAGCTCCAATCGCTCTGTGGTGCCCTATACACATATATATTTAGGAAATTTAGAACGTGTAACTAAGCATCTAAAAATGCACGTGTCAGGCTAATGCTTATGTACCCTCTAGATATTTCTAAGAACTAATTATTTAGTTCGTTACGTCGTCTTATTTACTCTTTCTGAAAGTCCAGAATGTCTCATATTCGACTTTCACACTTCCGAGCCATTTAGAACCTCTAATTGCTTAGGTTAGAGATTCCCACTTGTCTAAATTTCCCTTCATGTGTTCATATGGGTATTTAACTAATAACAAAATTAAATTCATGGTTCAAAAGAGGCTCTAGCTTATTCATTCCACCGTCTCCCTTATTCACCGAGTAAAAGCTTAATTATTACCTCTTTAATTATATATAAAAATATAATTGGGTATAATTGGAGCCTTGGGACCAATTTAACGGGTCTTAGGTGTCCACCACGGACTTAGACCGAGGTGTCCAACCCACCGCACAGCTCTTTACGGTACTGTGGCTTAGTATTTCGCCTCCTTTTCACTAGATTGGGTTCCGGTTGAGACGGTAAATACTCGGGCTTTATTCCCTTGTGTGATACCCGAGACTATTCTAATTAGCACCATTAGTTAAATTAAATTAATTAATTTAAAAGTGGAAAGTGAGATAAAAATACACACTAGCATATCACTTATTATGTGGTAAATATAAATTTTTGTAAAATCCTAATACTTATATATTTTTTTTATTAAATCAGATTTCTCTTTTTGTTTTTTTTAAGTGATATATATATATATATATAATAGAATTAAGAAAAAGCAAGCGGATGAGAAAAGAAAAGAAAGAGAAGGCGTGAGAGAGAGCCCAGCAAGAGAAGACGCACGAGAGAGGGGAAGAGCTTGGGGCAACGTCTTGGCTGGAGGAGCTCACGGACATTGTGCGAGAGTGGCCGGACGCACGCGTGGTGGCTAGAGTCGCCGTCCACCGGAGCCGGAAAACGCCACCGTGTGCTAGAGAGAGAGAGAGTTCGGGTTAGAGAGAGAAACAAGAGGAAGAAAGCTTTCTCGCTGGAAAACGCTGTTTCTTCACCGGGGAAGGTAGCCGGGAGTCTCCTCTACTCCGTATCGTCCTTCTAACCAGTTGAATCGAGGTGAGAAGTCCCGAAACTCTCAAACCCCAATTTTATCAATTTTAGGGATTTTTGGGAAGACCCCAATTGATTCAATCTGAGTATTCTGGGTCCTAAATTGAAGTATTTGCATGCTAGGAAGTGAGTTGGAAGCTTAGGAACCGGAACCAAATTGATAGAATTTATCCGGGTTGGAAAAAGTGTAGGAAAATGTGGTTGTTAAGGTTTAAGGGTGTTGTGGAATGATTTGGGATGCATTGAAAGGCTGAATGATAATTATATAATTATTAAAAAAATTATTGGAATGTACGAGGGATTAAAACCCGAGTAATTCCCGTCTCACCCGGAACCCCATTCGGGGAAAAAGAGACAATTTTCTAATTTTACGCGTATCCGGATATGTGTATTCGTGTGTAGGTAAAGTATTGAAAGTTAATTCGGTAAATGGAAATTTTAGACAAGTAGAATTTATGAATCTCTTGAGTCATAAATTCAAGACTTGGGTAATGGGAATTTCATATGGACACATAGAGATGAAATTGGGTAACCTTGCATCACCAACTCAAGGCTTCCGAATAGTATGATTTAGCAAGGGTTGGACATGATTAGAAGCATGCTAGGTGTCCTAAAACTAGTTGAGGGCATTTCCAAGCCAACAACTAGCCTATGGAATTAATTAGAAAGAACATGAGCACTAGCATTGCATGTACACGATAGTGGTTGAATTTTCAAGCTTCTGAATCTCTCAAATAAATGTGTATAGGGCACCATACATTAAGCGGACCGTCGGGCACACCGAGAGCCGATACGAGGGGCCAACCAGGTGAGGGGCTTTCCTATCCTTGCCCTATAGGGTTGACTGCGGATATGGATATATGGTTTGCCTTCTTGCCTATTTGTAGGAATTACATGTTAGATAACATACTATTATTATTCCTAAATTACAGTATATGTGAAAACGTGCTATATGTGTGTATGTGAATTGTAAAGCAATGGTGGCTCAAGGAGCCTTATATGGAAAGAAGGTCCTCGGGACCTAAATGATATCGGGGGTAGGATCGAGTCAACTTTATTTGTGAGAGTCTTGTGATATTATAAACCAGCCTCATTCTTGATCACCTGAAAAGGGTGGTTGTGTATATAACTTCTTAAAGGAGATGAACATAGGTGACTTGTTTTAAACCGAGAGTTTCCGAATTAGAAAACCACTTGGGAACTTAGAGTTGCCTAAGAAGAAGAGAAATGAGTAAGCAGTGGTCCATAGGGGTCATTATGGTACAACCTGGAAACCGAGTTGATCATGGATAGTCTGGGTAGATTGAGTCTGTTTCTCTTGAGTCAACCCACAGAAATACCAAGTATATGAGTACACCACATTGTGGCTATTGCCTTGGGTAAACCGAGGTCAGATGAGTCGCCGGCTATTGCTCCAAGTGAAGTCTTGGGGTCAGATTATTGTTCCAAGTAAAATCTTGGGACCAGGGGTTCCTAGAATGATCAACTAGGTTCCCATATTGCTCATGTGAGATATTGCCTTCGGGCCAGATTCTCTCCTAACAGAGATATTGCCTTCGGGCCAGTTTATGATTACGGTTAATTGAATACGGGTGACCACATGGAATTATATGTTAAATCATGATATGATGTATGTGTGAATTTAAATGTATGTAAATCCATGCTTTAAATTCTTTATTGTGAATATGATATATGTTAATTGCCTGACCACCTAATATATAAAAATTTAAACCCGTTATATGCGTATGTGTTTGTGATTGGCTCCTCTTCCCCAGTTGTAGTGGTACCCACTACTACACCAGGGATGGGAAAGCCTGTCAGTGAGTCTATTTGACTCACCCCAATGTTACATGTTACAGACACAGGTGGTATAGGCATCAGGAGCGCTTCCACTTCATCTCAGGGAGGCGGACAGGCTTAGAGACCGCACGCATTGTTCGCGTGGGTAATACTGTTATATGTATTTTGTTAGGATATATATGTATATGATTCATTTTGGTATAGCATTGTTTTGTACAGTTGCTATATGCATATATGTATATGTCACACTCTAGAATTGTCGGCTTCATACAGGTTAAAGATTCATCTGGTTGTTGGGATCATAGGTTATGATATGATGAATATCATGTGTATATATGTATATATGAATGTGACTTCCGCATGTGAATAGGATAGATCACACGCACTGAGCGTGTGGTCAATATGTAAATTTATATATATGTGTGACTGAATACTTGATTGTGTGAAAATACGGCTTCCGCATGTGAATAGGATAGGTCACACGCATTGAGGTGTGTGATCAATATGTATATTTTATGCAGGTGTGTGATTGAATATATATGTTTGACTGTACACAGGAATCCTGCATGTGAATAGGATAGATCACCAGCCCGGAAGCGCGTGATCAATATGTATATTATATGTACGTGTGATTGATTATATGTATATGTATAGACTGAAGCGGCGTTGAGCGAGCCGTGGATTGCGTGCTACTTAGGTCACCGGATAGGGATGACCATATATACTATTTATTGTTTGTAATAGAAATGGGTAGTTATGCATATATAAGAATATCAATAAGGAATTAGAGGCTTACGGGAGAGGAGAAATCCTACCTCCCATGCCGGTCACGGACGTCCGATAGGGGGTCGTGACACCTTGTTTATTTCCAGCGATTACAACACTTATACTACTCCAATCCAAGCCTAAACATGCATCAAACTATCAATTTCGAATTTTAAAGTAATTTCCTAACCCAATTTTCCTAATTTCCATACCCGGTCAATTCCTATGGTTTAACTTCGATTTTGAACCTCACTATGTTTTTAATAACATCCACTAAGATCAAATTTAACCCCGAAATGCTCCGATTGAAAGTATTTGAAAATTTTCTAAAATACCCAAAATTAGAGAAATTGGGGTTTTGAAAGCTTGGTGGGGATGAAAGAAGACTCCATCCACCTTTTCCGGTCACCGGCGCACAATCTCCAGCGAGAAACCGGCCCAAAACCACCGTGCTCCACCTTTTCTTGCTCTTGGGTCCGTTGCTCTCGTGCTTGGCTACTTCGGTTTTTGCTTCTGCGTGCTTCTTTCTTTTTCTATTTTAATGTGTGTGCTTTAAATGGTTCCCCCCCCCCCCACTATCCTAATATATATATTTTTTATTATTGGTGTGTGTGAGTAATGGGAGTGGGTCACGGTTGGCCCCCCATATATTTTAAAATATATTATATTTTTTTTTCTTTTTTCTTTTTTTGCTTAGTACATAATAATAATAATATTAATAATTATTATTATAATAATAAAATATATATTTTTTATTTAGTTATTTTATTTTCTTTTACCCCATCTTTTTTTCCCATTCTTTTTAGGTCCTAGAAAAATTTCATATATTCCATATTATTTTCTCCTTTATTTTATTTTAACTCTTTAATTCTTTAATTTAATTTATTTTTCTTTCTGAAAGAAAAAATCAATTAAATATTAATGAAAATAATCAAATCTAAATATCTCGGATATTACAGAAAACTTGATATTCATTTTTCTTTTTTAAATCAATTTTCGCCGATGAGTGTTTCGAAAATTTTATATTCATTTTTATTTTTTAAATCAGTTTTCGTCGATGAGTGTTTCGAAAACTTGATATTCATTTTTCTTTTTTTAGTAATTTTTCGCTGATGATTGTTTCGAAAACTTGATATTCATTTTCCTTTTTTAATCAGTTTTCGCCAATGAGTGTTTCGAATACATGATACTCATTTTTATTTTTTTTAATCAGTTTTCGTCGATAAGAGTTTCGAAAACTTGATATTCATTTTTCTTTTTTTAGTAAGTTTTCGCTAATGAGTGTTTCGAAAACTTTATATTTATTTTTCTTTTAATTTTTTAATCAGTTTTCACCGATGAGTGTTTCGAAAACTTCATATTCATTTTCCTTTTTTTAATCAGTTTCGCCGATGAGTGTTTCGAAAACTTTATATTCATTTTTATTTTTTTTAATCAGTTTTTGTCGATGAGTGTTTCGAAAACTTGATATTCATTTTTCTTTTTTTAGTAAGTTTTCGCTGATGAATATTTCGAAAACTTGATATTTATTTTTATTTTTTTAATCAATTTTTGCCGATGAGTGTTTCGAAAACGTGATCAAGTCAGATATATAGTAAGACTTAGAAGGGTCATCATTTGTAGTTGAAATGTAAATAAAAGAAAATAAAAAAATACATAATATAATGGAATAATAATAAATAAACAAGTAAATAAATAATAACTGTGTGTATATATATAGATAAATGAACTTACTTAAGATTTGATGGGATATATAAAATTGACAGAATTGTGATACTGATGTTACACATTTTTTACTAAAGAAAGTAAAAATATATTTTTTAGAATGGAATAAGATTTTTTATATATATTAAGATTTTAATAGGTTTGGGGTTGAGAATTTAAGAAATTAAAATAAATATTAAAATTCAGTGCACAAGATTATAATTTAGTTAAAATGTGATTACATGAATTTTACTGATCTCACAGTTTAAATTTGGAAATTTTTCGAATATAAAAATTATACTGGGTAGGAAATTTTTATCTGCAAGAGACTTAATGACAAATATTTTTAACAGGCCTATCATTTTCCAAAATTTTATAAACTTTCCCATTTTTACCCATAAATAAATCTAAATAAGAAAGTCTCATCAGAAATTTATTTTACCATACCCCAAAAGTTGTCAAATGTCCAAATTACCCTAAAATTCCAAACCCAACATAAGTGAGCATCTTCTTCTCCAGCAAAAGGAAGAACCACGTCATTCTTCTCCATTCTTTTTATCTCTTCTTCTTCTTCACATTTTCTCTCTTAGGGCAAGCAACAAGTGAAGAAATCCTTCACTTTCCACCATGTTTCTTGCTTCCTCCCACCAATTTCATGCCTCATTAAGCTCCCTCCACCATTGTTAAGCATTAACAAGTTTGGGCAACCTCCATGGATTTCCAAATTCGGACTTCCCCAAAGGTAAGCATCAAAACCTTGTTTTCACCTCTTAAATCATAGGTTTCTTGATGGGAATGAGTTACCTATCAATAATATATCACCTTAGGATCATTTTTGAACATAGTGATCACCCAAATATTGAGTTCTATGGAGATTTCTACCCTAGGGTTTCTAACCTACGAATTTTGGCAAAATTTATGGAATTTATAAATTTTCTTAAACTTGATGGAATGTATGGACTTCAAATGAATTATTTAGGTATTCTAAATGATTTGTAAGAATGCCCAATAATTGGAATAATGATATGTGAACATTTGGTGAAAATGAGAACTTTTCATATTTGGCAAATTCTCCATTGATGGAGGTTGGAGAGTGAACAAATTTGTAAACTTGTTTATTTATGCATTAATTGAGTTGAAGTAAAAGAGAACACCAAATGATGACCATAGGTCAAGTAAATGAACTTGGGGGTTGGATAAATGTAAGAATTCATAAGAAAAGAAACTAGGAAATTGTATGAAATTTGATATCGATTGAATTGATTGTATGTGATAGGGTTCAAGTACTTTCTTGGAGACCAGAGTGCTCAAAGGGAATGCTAAGTGAAGCGGCCAAGGTGAGGACTCTTTCATCTCTGCTCCTAGGGTTGTATGCTTATGTGGATTACATGAGTATGTGTATTCTCTGCTTGTTTGATATGTGTTAGCTAGAGGTATAGGATGTTAAAAGAATAAAATAACTAGAAAATAGGTGGTGGAAAGTAGCTTGGATAGGAAGACATAGGAGTAGAGTGTAATTGTTTGCTACGATTGGTGTGTTACAAATCCAACTCATACACTCCAGAGGCATGATGAGTAATTTATTAAATCTTTTTCACGACAGTGGCAAGAGTCCTTGTATGGAAGGACTAAGCTTTTATTTTGAAAACTCGTCACGACGGTGACTTAAATTATAATCATGCAAAGGGAGTTATTGGTGGGTTTCGGATTTGATTATCCTAGCGATGTGATACATCGACTAGAACAATGTCATATGGCACTTGAGACCTCAGTTTTATAATCACCATGACGATGGTCATTGCCCTATCCTGGCAATAGGGTCAGAAAGGATTTATATTGCTATGACGATAGGTTGAGGTTCAGAGAGTGCATCTGGACGGGTATATGAGTTATATTCTGTTGATGATACTTGTCCATATTAACAAGGAGAGAAATTGTTGATCCTTCGGGAAAGATACAAAGAATCCTATTAATATGTGAGACTAAGGTAAGGAGACATGGGAGGAACCTACGTGTGAACCGTGAGCCTAACCTAGAAAACATAAATCATCCTGTGGAGTTGGTCCAGGGTGTGACAGTGGCCATGCTTCGAGACGTCGTGCCGTGCCCGCCATGTGGCCTGGTTGGATAATGGACGAGTGGGCTCAAGCTATTGCCCCACAGTGAGGGGTCAGGATGTACCACTTGGTGGCTACGGATCAGTTGTTTGATAGATAGATGTTGATTGTGCTTGATTAACAGAATTGTCACGAGGTGACTAGTACCCAAGTGAATGGGTTAAGCATTGTTTGATTAACAGAATTTTCACGAGGTGACCAGTACCCAAGTGAATGGGTTAAGTATGCTTTGCCACGTGGTGGCCAGTAACCCGAGTGCGCGGGTTTGAAGTAGAAAAGCCACGTAGTGGCTAGTAGATACCCTAGAGTGGGGGAGATTAAGTAGATGTATGCTATAGTATCTATGTGTAGGTACAACTTGTCTGTGTTTGCATATGATTGCTGATTGTGCAGCGTAGTAGTGACGCACAGGATTACGTCACCACAACGTCTTGGTTGATTCAGATATGCTGAACGTGAGAAGACCGGTAAGTAAAAGCCGGCATTATATGTTATATCTTTACTTGTTGAGTGATGATGTGAATTAAACTGCTACATGCTTGTATCTGTTAAATGCATGTGAGTGGTTGGGTGAAATATCTGTTGTTGTGTGTGGTCACCAAGAATGTATGCTAATTAATAGTAACTAGTGTTCTTGCATGTGGTTGTGTATGACTCCCAAACCCAGCGCTATGCTACCCACCTTGCGCCGGGGATGGGAGAGTCCTCACTGAGTCGCGTGGTTAAGACTCACACCTCATTTTTACTACACAGAGACAGGTTAAGTACAGGTGGAAGAAGTCTCGGTGGAACGAGGGTGAATAAAGTGTAATTGTAATTTAATTTACTTTATTGTTGTATCCTAAAGTAAAGGGTAGACATACCCAATTAGATTGTATTACTAAATCTAGAACTGTCAGCTTCACACACCTTAAAGATCAGGATTTATTTTCCTACGATACAGGGAAAATTTATTTTCAAAATATATATATATATATATATATATATATTTACATATATCTGTTGCATGTGAATAGGATAGGCTGCATCTTCGGATGTGTAGCCAGTACAAAAGGTTATATATATTATGTGTGTTTTCCTATATCTATATCCTGAAGCGGCATTGGTCGTGAATTTGCTTGCCTAGGATAGGCCACCATTTCGGTGTAGCCATGATATTATAACGCATGTGAATGTATTTTCAATAATAGATATTCTGTCAATTAGGTGATAAGGCTTACAGGCATAAGGGTATTCCCTGTGTCTGTGCCGGTCACGGTCCTCTAAACCGGGGTCGTGACAGTGCAATCCACGGCTCGCTCAGCGCCGCTTCAGTCTATACATATACACATAATCACTCACACGTACATATAGTATACATATTGATCACGCGCTTCAGGGCGGGTGATCTATCCTATTCACATGCAGAAGTCCTGTATACAATCATACATATATTCAATCGCACGCTTGCATATAGTTTACATATTGATCACATGCCTCAATGCGTGTGATCTATCTTATTCACATGCGGAAGCCATATTTTCATACAATCAGGTATTCAGCCACACATACATATAATTTACATATTGATCACACGTCTCAATGCGTGTGATCTATCCTATTCACATGCAGAAGTCATATGTATATATACACATGATATATATTATATTATAGCCTATATTCCCAACACCAAGACCTAACCTTAATCTGTATGAAGCCGAAAATGTTAGAATTCAAGTGTGATATATATATATATATACACAACAGATGTAAACGTATATACGCCACGCCAAAAAAGGATTCATATATATATATATATATATACATCACAACATATATACATAATCAAATTAACTACCGACGCGAACAACCACATGCGCATGCGCATGAAACGGATTCGTATTATGATCTTTAACATGATCAAGCAATCAGTAAATCATATTCACAATTTAAAATCCTATTTCATTCTTCTAACATATTTATTAATCCGCATGTAAATCAATCATAAACATATAACATATGATTCCATAGTTAACATATACTTGTGCACGTAGACACTCACTTTCTGTCTCCCGCATTACGCTAAGAGAAATACTGGCCCGAAGGCAATTTCATGTACGAACCTGGTTGATCGCACCAGGAACTTTCTGACTCCAAGGAATGCTTAGAGTAATAGCCGGTAACTTGTCTGACCTCAGTTTAAACCAAGGTAATGACAACTATGTGGCATACTTGCTGACGTCATAATCCTGTCTGTCCGATCAGGATGACCGCCTCGATCTACTCGAACAACCTAAACAAAATCAACTAACATATTTAACCTTGAAAGACGCCCTATTTGTTACTAACTAAATATCATACGTGTTCTTTAGTTAGGCCTAGATTTCCCCCATTTTCACTGATGAGTGTTTCGAAAACTTCATATTCATTTTTCTTTTTTTAATCAGTTTTCACCGATGAGTGTTTTGAAAACTTGATAGTAATTTTTCATTTTTTAATCAGTTTTCGTCGTTGAGTGTTTTGAAAACGTAATATTCATTTTTCTTTTTTTAAATAGTTTTCGTCAATGAGTGTTTCGAAAAATTGATATTCATTTTTCTTTTTTTAATCAGTTTTCGCCGATGAGTGTTCTGAAAACTTGATATTCATTTTTCTTTTTCTAATCAGTTTTCTCCGATGAGTGTTTTGAAAACTTGATATTCATTTTTCTTTTTTTAATCAATTTTCGCCGATGAGTGTTTCGAAAACGTAATATTCATTTTTCTTTTTTTCTTAAATAGTTTTTGCCGATGAGTGTTTCGAAAACTTGATATTCATTTATATTTTTCTTAATCAATTTTCGCCAATGAGTGTATCGAAAACGTGATATTCATTTTTCTTTATTCAATTAGTTTTCACCGATTAGTGTTTCAAAAACTTGATATTCATTTTTGTTTTTTAATCAGTTTTCGCCGATCAATGTTTTGAAAACTTGATATTTATTTTTCTTTTTTAATCAGTTTTCGTCGATGAGTGTTTCGAAAACTTGATATTAATTTTTATTTTTTTAATCAATTTTCGTAGATGAGTTTTTCGAAAACTTGATATTCATTTTTCTTTTTTTAGTTTGTTTTCGCTAATGAGTGTTTCGAAAACTTCATATTCATTTCTCATTTTTTTAATCAGTTTTCGCCGATGAGTGTTTTGAAAAGTTGATATTCATTTTTCTTTTTTAATTAGTTTTAGTCGATGAATGTTTTGAAAACATGATATTTATTTTTCTTTTTATAATAAATTTTCACCGATGAGTGTTTCGAAAACCTGATATTTATATTTCTTTTTTAATTAGTTTTGGTCGATGAGTGTTTCGAAAACTTCATATTCATTTTTCTTTTTTTAATAAGTTTTCACCGATGAGTGTTTCGAAAACTTGATATTTATTTTTCTTTTTTTTTTTAATCAGTTTTCGCCGATGAGTGTTTCAAAAATGTAATATTCATGTCACGACCCCAAATCGGGAGTACGTGACCAGCACGGGAATAGATTTTTACCTCTAAACCCGTAAGCCTTATCCTGTAAACATGACTATACTACCCTGCTATACAATCAATATATATATATTATACTATTGGCCACACCTCACTGGTGGCCTAATTAACTTGCAATCCGCGGTTCGCTCAAAACCGCTTCAACTCAATCCAGTATATAGATATATTTATCAGCTCTCATAATATAGATATTAATATTATATTGACCGTACGTCTCAATACGTACGATCTATCCTATTCACATGCAGCAAGCACACATAAAATATATCCATATCATATTGACCGTATGCCTCTATGCGTACGATCTATCCTATTCACATGCAGAAGTTTATATATAATATCCTAGTTTATCCCCAAACTGGACCTTGTCTTTAAATACATGTGAAGCCGACAATTCTAGAGTAGGTACATATTAAAAGCTGTAAATATATATACACAACTCTTACAACTTAGAATATGTACAACCAAAAGAGTCAAAATGACAAAAAGTGTCCACCTACGCAAACTAGTGCGTAAAGGATGGTCTGATATCTGTATCACTATCCGGACATTGATGCTTGCCCGATACCTGTATCTGAAACATTGAAGCAAAGGGAGTGAGTCAAACAGACTCAGTGAGAAGCTTCTCATCCTCGGTGTAGCGGCGGGTACCACTACAGCTGGGGAAAGGGAAACACCCACAATCACATGCGCATGCAAATCCAGTTTATCAAATGTTATATTACGATCAGGCAATATTAATATAACATTAAAATCATAGATAAACCTACGGATCATGCTTCTCGTAAACAAGCAATCTCATTTTAACATATAATCATGAAAACTGTAAATCATTCAACTGACCCTAGTACCAGGCAAGGGCAATGGCTTCAACGGACAATTTCTTTTAAATCTTTAACAGACCCTAGTGCCAGGCTAGGGCAATGGCCTCAACGGGCAAATCTTTTATGTCTTTTACTGACCCTAGTACCAGGCTAGGGCAATGGCCTCAACGGGCAAATACTTTACTTTTCAACTGACCCTAGTGCCAAGCTAGGGCAATGGCCTCAACGAGCAAATCTTTTATGCCTTTTACTGACCCTAGTACCATGCTAGGGCAATGTCCTCAACGGGAAAATACTTTAGTCTTTAACTGACCCTAGTGCCAGGCTAGGGCAATGGCCTCAACGGGCAATCTTTCTTACTTGTTTCTCTTCCCGAGCCTTCAGCTGGGATTCTGACTCTATCTACCCATTACTATCATTAACTGACTTTACCTAGGTAGTGTGAACCTCCCTATAACTCACTAATCAATTTATGAGATCGTTTTAATCCTTATGTAATACCCAAACCCTTGATTAGATCGTAACCTAGCTCTAAGGTCTTTCCTAAGTTCAATTACCATAAAACGTCGACGTTTAATAACAACTTCGATACGATTTCTTTAATGAGTTTCTAATTAATAGGGTAAATCAAACCTTGGACTCAATCAACAACTTACTCCCTTGCTTGTACTATTCAGCATATCTCATGTCATCACATGGATACCCTTCAGTACCTGTTTACCTGTAGTCAAACACACATATACAAATACTTCCATATATAACAGTTTAGGAACAACAATAGCATGTTAACCACTAAATAATTCTTACAAACAGGCAAGTAGGCAAACCACATATCCACATCCTCAATCAACCCTGTAGGGCAAGGATGGGAAACCCCTCACCTGGACGGCTTCCTTGCGTTTGTCCTGGAGTAACTCCCGCTCCAGACGAATCGTGGTTTCCTAACAATTGCATTCACGTGGTTAAGATCTTACACTATATGCAGCTCATATGCATGTGACATGCTCCTGCCTAAAAATGCACATAGACGTCGCCAAGAACCGAGTTCTTGGTCTTATCTGCCTTCCCTCTCTTCCATGAGAGTCTCAAGTGCTTCACAATTGGTTTCATAACAACTATCACTTATCTAAAGTGATTATAAAGCCTTAGATTTGAGTTACTAAACCTCAATATACTTTTAAATTATCCTACTTAAGGTTTCCTAATAATTATGAAGGAATTAAATTGCCATTTTAAAATTTGGACTTTATTGTTCTGCAAGTTTCCATCCTTGAGAAACAAGAAAGTTCCTAAAATAATTATTGATGCTTGATAACATTTTTAGAATTATTCTAAGGTGTTTAAGATTGAAAAGAAGAGGTTTGGAGCCGTCAATATCACCCTTAAAATGTAATTGGGCAATCCGAGCAGGGACCCGACATGTTAACGTCAAGGTTCACCCTTAGTAACCTCGGGCCAGCTCTTCACGGGTCTTGTTCAGCTAATATTTCAACAATAAAATTTCTATAATTCCAATCCAAGCCTATTTACTTAAATCCAAGCTCAATCCTAAGTATAGTCTCGATTCCTACCCCAACTAAGTGTTCAAGAACACTTTCTAGGTCTCAATCTACCCTCGAAACAACTCAATCGAAGGTGAATCGAAGAAATCCCTAAAATTGAAGAAATTGGGGTTTTCGAATGAAATTGGGGTTACCAACCTTTGATTCGATTGGTGGAAGGTGTGACGTTGTAACCAAGTTCCGGTGACTTTTTCCGGCGTCGGCTAGCTCCCTTCGGCCACCTTTTCGGCGAAATCCACCTCTCCTTCTTCTTCTCCTTCCCGTCACCACCGTCTCTCTTTCTCTTTCTTTTTTGTTCTTTCCTTTCACGCGTGCTTCTCTCCTTCTTTCTCTTATTCTTTTCAATTCTTTTCTTATTTTAAAGACAGCCCACGGCACCCCCAAAAAATTAATTAAAATAATATATATATATATATATATATATATATATATATATATATATAATAATTAATAATTAAACTAAAATAATTAAAATATATTTTTAATTTAATTTCCTACTTCTTTTCTCTCTCTTTTAATTTTATTTATTTTCTAATATACAATAATAATAATATTAAATAAGTAAGGCTGGAAAATATTTCTAATTTAATCCCTTTCCCTATTTAATTCATGTTTCCAATTCCTTTGGTCCTAAATTAAATCTTAAAAATTATTTTCTACTTCTCTTCTTTCCCTTTTATTTTATTTTAAACTTCGCAAAGAAAAGAAAACTTCTCGGGTATTACCATGGTTGTTAAAATCGGACCGGACCGGCCGGTTCAACCGGTCGAATTGGGAACTGGTTGGTACACCGGTCCGGAACAACCATAAAACCACTCTTTGAATAAACCGGTGAAAATCGGCGGTTTGCTCGGTTCACCCTGTTCTAACTTTTTTTTTATAAAAATTTTCTTTGACTTAAAACGATGCCGTTTCATTTTTTTTATGGATATATTTTTGTTTAGAATTATAGATATATCTTTTTTAAAAAATGTTTAAAATTCAAAAAAAAATTGAAAATCCCTTGCCATGTAATCGCACAAGCATACGCGCAAGAGCAAATTGTAATCGCACAAGAGCAGCCACACGTGAGAGAAGAGCAAATTGAAAGTGGATGATGAACCTGGATCTCAGAAGAACACTATTGCCGATTATCGTTCATTGGATCATAACTCGGTGTCATTTGATGGAATTAACGTCAACGAATATTATGATTGAATTTTATTGTCAATTTGTCTTATTTGTGATTTAGTATGTGAACATATTGATTCTAGTTTTGCTTGTGTTGATTGTTGAGTACTATGTAGTAGGTATGTTGATTATTGGACTTCTTAGATGAGCTTGAAATGATATTGTGGTTCTAGTATTTTACTTATGGTATAATGTTGTAGTTAATTATATTTAGGTGAAGATGGACACATATAAAGTATGTAACAAATGTTTAATATGATATATTTTAGTATATTAAATTAATATATATATATATATATATATATATATATATATATATATATTTAATTACCACCGGTTCGACCGCGGTTCGACCACGGTGGAACCAGTAAACCGTGAACCAGTCCTTTGACCGGTTCGATGCCCGGTCCGGTTTTAAAAACCATGGGTATTACAATTCATTTTTCATTTTGTTTTTAAAATAGTTTTCGCCGATTATTGTTTCGAAAACTTGATATTCATTTTTCTTTTTCTTAATCAGTTTTCGCCAATGAGTGTTTCTAAAACGTGATATTCAGTTTTCTTTAATTAATTAATTTTCACCGATGAGTGTTTCGAAAACTTGATATTCATTTTTCTTTTTTTAATCAGTTTTCGCCGATAAGTGTTTCGAAAACTTTATATTCATTTTTATTTTTTAAATAAGTTTTCATCGATGAGTGTTTCGAAAACTTGATATTCATTTTTCTTTTTTAAGTAAGTTTTCGCTGATAAGTGTTTCGAAAATTTTATATTCATTTTTCTTTTTTTAATCAGTTTTCACCGATGAGTGTTTTGAAAACTTGATAGTAAATTTTTATTTTTAATCAGTTTTCGCCGTTGAGTGTTTCGAAAACGTAATATTCATTTTTCTTTTTTAATCAGTTTTCGCCGATTAGTGTTCTGAAAACTTGATATTCATTTTACTTTTTTTAATCAGTTTTCGCCGATGAGTGTTTCGAAAACGTAATATTCATTTTTCTTTTTTCTTTTTTAAATAGTTTTCGCCGATGAGTGTTTCGAAAACTTGATATTCATTTATATTTTTCTTAATCAGTTTTCGCCGATGAGTGTTTCGAAAACATGATATTCATTTTTCTTTATTTAATTAGTTTTCACCGATGAATGTTTCGAAAACTTGATATTCATTTTTCTTTTTCTTAATCAGTTTTCGCCGATGAGTGTTTCGAAAATGTGATATTCATTTTTCTTTATTCAATTAGTTTTCACCGATTAGTGTTTCGAAAACTTGATATTCATTTTTGTTTTTTTAATCAATTTTCGCCGATAAGTGTTTCGAAAACTTGATATTTATTTTCCTTTTTTAATCAATTTTCGCCGATGAGTGTTTCGAAAACTTGATATTCATTTTTTTTATAATCAGTTTTCGTAGATGAGTTTTTCGAAAACTTGATATTCATTTTTCTTTTTTTAGTATGTTTTCGCTAATGAGTGTTTCGAAAACTTCTTATTCATTTCTTATTTTTTTAATCAGTTTTCGCCGATGAGTGTTTTGAAAACTTGATATTCATTTTTCTTTTTTTAATTAGTTTTGGTCGATGAATATTTCGAAAACATTATATTTATTTTTCTTTTTTTATTAAGTTTTCACTGATTAGTGTTTCGAAAACCTGATATTCATATTTCTTTTTTAATTAATTTTGGTCGATGAGTGTTTCGAAAATTTGATATTCATTTTTCTTTTTTTAGTAAGTTTTCACCGATGAGTGTTTCGAAAACTTGATATTTATTTTTCTTTTTTTTAATCAGTTTTCGCCGATGAGTGTTTCAAAAATGTAATATTCATTTTTCTTTTTCTTTTTAAAATAGCTTTCGCCGATTAGTGTTTCGAAAACTTGATATTCATTTTTCTTTTTCTTCATCAGTTTTCGCTGATGAGTGTTTCTAAAACGTGATTTTTATTTTTCTTTAATTAATTAGTTTTCACCGATGAGTGTTTCGAAAACTTGATATTCATTTTTCTTATATTAATCAGTTTTCGCCAATAAGTGTTTCGAAAACGTAAGATTCATTTTTCTTTTTTCTTTTTTAAATAGTTTTCGCCGATTAGTGTTTCGAAAACTTGATATTCATTTTTCTTTTTCTTAATCAGATTTCACCGATGAGTGTTTCTAAAACGTGATATTCATTTTTCGTTAATTAATTAGTTTTCACCGATGAGTGTTTCGAAAACTTGATATTCATTTTTCATTTTTTAATCAGTTTTCGCCGTTTAGTGTTTCGAAAACGTAATATTCATTTTTCTTTTTTTTAAATAGTTTTCGTCGATGAGTGTTTCGAAAAATTGATATTCATTTTTCTTCTTTTAATCAGTTTTCGCCGATGAGTGTTTAGAAAACATGATATTCATTTTTCTTTTTTTAATCAGTTTTCGCCGATTAGTGTTTCGAAAACGTAATATTATTTTTCTTTTTCTTTTTTAAATAGTTTTCGCCGATAAGTGTTTCGAAAACGTGATATTCATTTTTCTTTATTTATTTAGTTTTCACCGATGAGTGTTTCGAAAACTTGATATTCATTTTTGTTTTTCTTAATTAGTTTTCGCCGATGAGCGTTTCAAAAACGTGATATTCATTTTTCTTTATTCAATTAGTTTTCAGCGATTAGTGTTTAGAAAACTTGATATTCATCTTTGTTTTTTTAATCAGTTTTCGCCGATGAGTGTTTCGAAAATGTAATATTCATTTTTCTTTTTGTTTTAAAAATAGTTTTCGCCGATTATTGTTTCGAAAACTTGATATTCATTTTTCTTTTTCTTAATCAGTTTTCGCCGATTAGTGTTTTAAAACGTGATATTCATTTTTCATTAATTAATCAGTTTTCACAGATGAGTGTTTCGAAAACTTGATATTCATTTTTTTAATCAGTTTTCGCCGATAAGTGTTTCAAAAACTTTATAATCATTTTTCTTTTTTAATCAGTTTTCGCCGTTTAGTGTTTCGAAAACGTAATATTCATTTTTCTTTTTTTTAAATAGTTTTCGTCGATGAGTGTTTCGAAAAATTGATATTCATTTTTCTTCTTTTAATCAGTTTTCGCCGATGAGTGTTTTGAAAACATGATATTCATTTTTCTTTTTTTAATCAGTTTTCGCCGATTAGTGTTTCGAAAACGTAATATTATTTTTCTTTTTCTTTTTTAAATAGTTTTCGCCGATGAGTGTTTCGGAAACTTGATATTCATTTATATTTTTCTTAATCAATTTTCGCCGATAAGTATTTCGAAAACTTGATATTAATTTTTCTTTATTTATTTAGTTTTCACCGATGAGTGTTTCGAAAACTTGATATTCATTTTTGTTTTTCTTAATTAGTTTTCGCCGATGAGTGTTTCGAAAACGTGATATTCATTTTTCTTTATTCAATTAGTTTTCAGCGAGTAGTGTTTCGAAAACTTGATATTCATTTTTGTTTTTTTAATCAGTTTTCGCCGATGAGTGTTTCGAAAATGTAAAATTCATTTTTCTTTTTGTTTTTAAAATAGTTTTCGCCGATTATTGTTTCGAAAACTTGATACTCATTTTTCTTTTTCTTAATCAGTTTTCGCCGATGAGTGTTTCTATAACGTGATATTCATTTTTCATTAATTAATCAGTTTTCACCGATGAGTGTTTCGAAAACTTGATATTCATTTTTTTTAATCAGTTTTCGCCGATAAGTGTTTCAAAAACTTTATAATCATTTTTATTTTTTAAATAAGTTTTCGTCGATGAGTGTTTCGAAAACTTGATATTCATTTTTCTTTTTTTAGTAAGTTTTCGCTGATGAGTGTTTCAAAAACTTCATATTCATTTTTCTTTTTTTAATCAGTTTTCACCGATTAGTGTTTTGAAAACTTGATACTAATTTTTCATTTTTAGTCAGTTTTCGCCGTTGAGTGTTTTGAAAACATAATATTCATTTTTCTTTTTCTTTTTTAAATAGTTTTAGTCGATGAGTGTTTCGAAAAATTGATATTCATTTTTGTTTTTTTAATCAGTTTTTGCCGATGAGTGTTCTGAAAACTTGATATTCATTTTTCTTCTTTTTTTTAATTAGTTTTCGCCGATGAGTGTTTTGAAATTTTGATAGTAATTTTTCATTTTTAATCAGTTTTCGCCGTTGAGTATTTTGAAAACGTAATATTCATTTTTCTTTTTTTTTAAATAGTATTCGTCGATGAGTGTTTCGAAAAATTGATATTCATTTTTCTTTTTTTAATCAGTTTTCGCCGATGAGTGTTTTGAAAACTTGATATTCTTTATTCTTTTTTTAATCAGTTTTCGCCGATGAGTGTTTTGAAAACTTGATATTCATTTTTCTTTTTTTTAATCAGTTTTCGCCGATGAGTGTTTCGAAAACGTAATATTCATTTTTCTTTTCTTTTAAAATAGTTTTCGCCGATGAGTGTTTCGAAAACTTGATATTTATTTATATTTTTCTTAATCAGTTTTCGCCGATGAGTGTTTCGAAAACGTGATATTCATTTTTTTTATTTAATTAATTTTCACCGATGAGTGTTTCAAAAACTTGATATTCATTTTTCTTTTTCTTAATCAGTTTTCGCCGATAAGTGTTTCGAAAACGTGATATTCATTTTTTCTTTATTCAATTAGTTTTCACCGATTAGTGTTTCAAAAACTTTATATTCATTTTTGTTTTTTTAATCAGTTTTCGCCGATGAGTGTTTCGAAAACTTGATATTTATTTTCCTTTTTTAATCAGTTTTCGCCGATGAGTGTTTCGAAAACTTGATATTCATTTTTATTTTTTATAATCAGTTTTCGTAGATGAGTTTTTCGAAAACTTGATATTCATTTTTCTTTTTTTAGTATGTTTTGGCTAATGAGTGTTTCGAAAATTTCATATTCATTTTTCATTCTTTTAACCAGTTTTCGCCGATGAGTCTTTTGAAAACTTGATATTCATTTTTCTTTTTTAATTAGTTTTGGTTGATGAATGTTTCGAAAACATGATATTTATTTTTCTTTTTTAATAATTTTTCACTGATTAGTGTTTCGAAAACCTGATATTCATATTTCTTTTTTAATTAGTTTTGGTCGATGAGTGTTTCGAAAACTTGATATTCATTTTTCTTAATAAGTTTTCACCGATGAGTGTCTCGAAAACTTGTATTTATTTATTTTTTTAATTAGTTTTCGCCGATGAGTGTTTCGAAAATGTAATATTCATTTTTCTTTTTCTTTTTAAAATAGTTTTTGCCGATTAGTGTTTCGAAAACTTGATATTCATTTTTCTTTTTCTTAATCAGTTTTCGCCGATAAGTGTTTCTAAACCGTGATTTTCATTTTTCTTTAATTAATTAGTTTTCACCGATTAGTGTTTCGAAAACTTGATATTCATTTTTCTTTTTTTAATCAGTTTTCGCCGATAAGTGTTTTGAAAACGTAATATTCATTTTTCTTTATTTAATTAGTTTTCACCAATTAGTGTTTCGAAAACTTGATATTCGTTTTTCTTTTTTTAGTATGTTTTCGCTAATGAGTGTTTCGAAAACTTGATATTCATTTCTCATTTTTTTAATCAGTTTTCGCCGATGAGTGTTTTGAAAACTTGATATTCTTTTTTCTTTTTT
This sequence comes from Senna tora, assembly GCA_014851425.1. Classification (NCBI taxonomy): domain Eukaryota; kingdom Viridiplantae; phylum Streptophyta; class Magnoliopsida; order Fabales; family Fabaceae; genus Senna; species Senna tora. The sequence continues at coordinate 21,633,361 of CM026264.1, forward strand.
AATTAGTTTTGGTTGATGAATGTTTCGAAAACATGATATTTATTTTTCTTTTTTTAATAAGTTTTCACTGATGAGTGTTTCGAAAACTTGATATTCATATTTCTTTTTTAATTAGTTTTGGTCGATGAGTGTTTCGAAAACTTCATATTCATTTTTCTTTTTTATTATCAGTTTTCACCGATGAGTGTTTTGAAAAATTGATAGTAATTTTTCATTTTTTAATCAGTTTTCGCCATTGAGTGTTTCGAAAACGTAATATTCATTTTTCTTTTTTTAAATAGTTTTCGTCGATGAGTGTTTCGAAAAATTGATATACATTTTTCTTTTTTTAATCAGTTTTCGCCGATGAGTGTTCTGCAAACTTGATATTCATTTTTTTTTTAATCAGTGTTCGTCGATGAGTTTTTTGAAAACTTGATATACATTTTTCTTTTTTTAATCACTTCTCGCCGATATGTGTTTCGAAAACGTAATATACATGTTTTTTAAATAGTTTTCCCCGATGAGTGTTTCGAAAACTTGATATTCATTTTTCTTTTTCTTAATCAGTTTTCGCCGATGAGTGTTTTGAAAACTTGAAATTCATTTTTCTATTTTTTAATCAGATTTCGCCGATGAGTGTTTCGAAAACGTAATATTCATTTCTCTTTTTTTTCAAATAGTTTTCGCCGATGAGTGTTTCGAAAACTTGATATTCATTTATATTTTTCTTAATCAGTTTTCGCCGATGAGTGTTTCTAAAACGTGATATTCATTTTTCTTTATTTAATTAGTTTTCACCGATGAGTGTTTCGAAAACTTGATATTCATTTTTCTTTTTCTTAATGAGTTTTCGCCGATGAGTGTTTCAAAAACGTGATATTCATTTTTCTTTATTTAATTAGTTTTCACCGATGAGTGTTTCGAAAACTTGATATTTATTTTTCTTTTTCAGGACCTATGGAATTGGAAACCTGAATTAAATGGTGGAAAGAGAGTAGGAAATATTTTTGGGTATTTAATTTGGGATATAAGAGGAAATGAAAATTTTAATTGGAAAGAGGAGGATTTAATTGGGGATATTTTCCACCTAATCTTTTTTATTATAATAATAATAATTATTTTTTAGTTATTATTTATTTATTTTGATTATTTAATTATTTTAAATTTTGGGGTGGGGGCGTGACTTAAGGAAATAAGAATAAAAAAAATAAGAGAAAAGGAGGAGGAAGGTGTTTACGGGAAGAAAGAGAGAGAAGAAGAAGAAGAAGAAAGAGAGATAAGAAGAAGAAGAAGAAGTAGAAGAAGAGGAAGGGTTGGGGTTCGCCGGAAAAGTGACCGGGGAGAGCTAGCCGACGCCGGAAAAGTCACCAGGGCTCGGGTACGACGTCTCCTACACCTTCCACCAATCGAATCAAAGGTTGGTAACCCCAATTTCTTCATTTTAGGAATTTCTTCAATCCACCTTCGATTGGGTTGTTTTGAGGGTAGATTGAGACCTAGGAAGTATTCTTGAACACTTAGTTGGGGTAACAATCGAGGTTATACCCTCGGGTTTTGCCGAATTCGAATTTGAAAAGGTTTGGGGTTTGAAATTCTAAATAGTCCCAATTTGGGGATTCGTTGATAAATTTGGAATCGGGCTTGGATTTGAGTAGTTAGGGTTGGATTTATATCGTTGGATTGTAGGTGAACAAAACCCCTGAGGTGCGGAGTCGAAGCCGGGGTCGAAAGGGGGCCAGAACGGGCCCAAACCAGCACACAGCATAGCAAATGAATTGCTGTGCTGCAAATCGGCGCTATAGCGCTAGCTCTCGGGTGCACCAGAAGTTGCTGGGCAGCAGCTTGGCGCTATAGTGCCAGAATCGACGCTACAGCATCGAGCCTCTGCCCTGCATGCCCAAAATTTGTTTTTAAGCCAATCTGGGGCGTCCAAACCTCCTATTTTCAATCCGAAACATCTTAGGACACTCCCAACCATGTTTTTAAGGATCAAAATCATTTCAAATGCCTTCTTGTCCCTCAAGAATAACAACTTACGAAACAAGCTAAGCCCAACTTCTTGAATTTCTAAATTCCTTCTACACAAACCTTAGGAAACCTTAAGTAGGATTAGTTTAGACACACGTTGAGGTTTAGTAACGCAAATCCAAGGCCCCAAAAGCAACTCAAGGAGAGCGATAGCGGTACGAAACCAAGTGCGAGGCACTTGAGAGTCTTATAGAAGAGAGGGAAGATGGATAAGACCAAGGACTCGGTTCTTGGTAACGTCTAGATGCATTTTAGGCATGAGCATGTAGTATGCATATGAATTTCGTATAGATGAGATGTTAACCACTTGAATGCATTCGTTAGGAAACCACGACTCGTCCGGAGCGGGAGTTACTCCAGGACAAGCGCAAGGAAGCCGTCCAGGTGAGGGGTTTCCCATCCTTGCCCTACGGGGTTGATTGAGGATGTGGATATGTGGTTTGCCTACTTGCCTATTTGTAAGAATTGGTTAGTGGTTAACATACTATTGTTGTTCCTAAACTGTTATCTATGAAAGTATTTGTATATGTGTGTTTGACTACAGGTAAAGATGTATTGGAGGGTATCCATGTGATGACATGAGATACGCCGAACAGTACAAGCAAGGGGGTAAGTTGTTGATTGAGTCCAAGGTTTGTTTTACCCTATTAATTAGAAACTCATTAAAGAAATCATATAGAAGTTGTTAGTAAACGTCGACGTTTCATGGTAATTGAACTTAGGGAAGACCTTAGAGCTAGGTTATGATCTAAACCAAGGGTTTGGGAACAATATGAGGATTAATACGATCTCTTAATTGATTAGTGAGTCGTAGGGATGTTCACACTACCTAGGTAAAGTCAGTTTAGGATAGTAATGGGTAGATAGGGTCAGGATCCCAGCTGAAAGCTTGGAAAGAGAAACAAATTAAAACAATTGCCCGTTGAGGCTATTGCCTTAGCCTGGTACTAGGGTCAGTTAAAGTGTAAAGCATTTGCCCGTTGAGGCCATTGCCCTAGCCTGGCACTAGGGTCAGTTAAACATTAAAAGAATTTTCCCGTTGTGGCCATTGCCCTAGCCTGGTACTAGGGTCAGTTAAGTGATTTACAGTTTTCATATTATATGTTAAAATGTGATTGCTTGTTTTCGAGTAGCATGATAGAAAATCATGATCCGTAGGTTTATCTGTGATTTTAATGTTATATTAATATTGCCTGATCGTAATATAACATTTGATAAACTGGACTTTCATGTGCATGTGATTGTGGGTGTTTCCCTTTCCCTTTCCCCAGTTGTAATGGTACCCGCCGCTACGCTGAGGATGGGAAGCTTCTCACTGAGTCTGTTTGACTCACTCCCTCTGCTTTAATGTTTCAGATACAGGGATCGGGCAGGCATCGACGTCCGGGCAGTGATACGGACATCAGACCATCCTTACACTCTTCTTCGCGTGGGTGGACTCCTTTTGGTTATTTTGCTTTCTTTTGTTGTACATATTTTAAAGTTGTAAATGTTGTAAATATTTACAGCTTTTGACGTACGTTCACTCTAGACTTGTTGGCTTCACATGTATTTAAAGACAGAGTCCAGTTGGGGATAAACTAGGATATATGTTTGAGTATATAAACTTCTGCATGTGAATAGGATAGATCGTTCGCATTGAGGCGTACAGTCAATATGATATGGATGTATATAATATGTGTGCTTGCTGCATGTGAACAGGATAGATCGTACGTATTGAGACGTACGGTCAATATGATATTAATATTTACATTATGAGTGCTAATAAATATATCTATACGCTGGATTGAGATGAAGCGGTATTGAGTGAACCGCGGATTGCAGGTTAATTAGGCCACTAGTGAGACATGGCCACTAGTATGATATATATATTGATTGTATAGCACACTAGTTATAGTCATGTCTACAGGATAAGACTTACAAGTTTAGAGATAAAAATCTATTCCCGTGCCACCCGTACTCCCGATTTGGGGTCGTGACAAGTGTTTCGAAAACTTGATATTCATTTTTATTTTTTTAATTAGTTTTCGCCGATAAGCGTTTTGAAAACTTGATATTCATTTTTTTTAATCAGTTTTCGTCGATGAGTGTTTCGAAAACGTGATATTCTTTTTCTATTTTTAATCAATTTTCGCTGATGAGTGTTTCGAAAACTTTATATTCATTTTTATTTCTTTCAATCAGTTTTCGCCGAGGAGAGTTTCTGAAACTGGATATTCATTTTTCTTTTTTTATTAAGTTTTCGCCGATTAGTGTTCTAAAAACTTGATATTCATTTTTTTTAAAATCAGTTTTCGCATATGAGTGTTCTGAAAACTTGATTTTCTTTTTTTTTAATCAGTTTTCGCCGATGTGTGTTTCGAAAACTTGTTATTAATTAGTTTTTGTCGATGAGTATTTCGAAAACTTGATAATCATTTTTCTTTTTTTAATCATTTTTCGCCGATAAATATTTCGAAAACTTAATATTCATTTTTCTTTTTTAATTAGTTTTCGCCGATGAGTATTTCGAAAACTTGATATTAATTTTTCTTTTTCTTACTCAATTTTCGGCAATGAGTATTTTGAAAACTTGATATTCATTTTTCTTTCTTTAATCAATTTCGCCGATGAGTGTTACGAAAACTTGATATTCAATTTCCTTTCTTAATTAGTTTTTGACGATGAGTGTTTCGAAAACGTGATATTCATTTTTCTTTATTTAATTAGTTTTCACCGATGAGTGTTTCAAAAACTTAATATTCATTTTTTCTTCTTTTAATCAGTTTTCGCCGATGAGTGTTCTGAAAACTTGATATTCATTTTTTCTTTTTTAATCAGTTTTCGCCGATGAGTGTTCTGAAAACTTGATATTCATTTTTCTTTTTTTAATCAATTTTCGCTGATGTGTGTTTCCAAAACTTGATATTCATTTTTCTTTAACTAATTAGTTTTCACCGATGAGTGTTTCGAAAACTTGATATTTATTTTTCTTTTTTAAATCAGTTTTAGTCGATGAGTGTTTCGAAAACTTGATATTCATTTTTCTTTTTTTAATCAATTTCGCCGATTAGTGTTATGAAAACTTGATATTCAATTTCCTTTTTTAATCAGTTTTCGACGATGAGTGTTTCGAAAACTTGACATTCAATTTTATTTTTTTTAATCAGTTTTTGTCGATTAGGGTTTCGAAAACTTGATATTCATTTTTCTTTTTTCAGTTAGTTTTCGCTAATGACTGTTTCGAAAACTTGATATTCATTTTTCTTTTTTTAATCAGTTTTCACCGATTAGTGTTTCGAAAACTTGATATTCATTTTCCTTTTTTAATCAGTTTTCGCCGATTAGTGTTTCGAAAACTTGATATTCATTTTTATTTTTTAATTAGTTTTCGCCGATGAGCGTGTCAAAAACTTGATATTCATTTTTTTAATCAGTTTTCGTTGATGAGTGTTTTGAAAACGTGATATTCTTTTTCTATTTTTAATAAGTTTTCGCTGATTAGTGTTTCAAAAGCTATATATTCATTTTTATTTCTTTTAATCAGTTTTCGCCGATGAGTGTTTCTAAAACTGGATATTCATTTTTCTTTTTTTAGTAAGTTTTCGCTGATAAATGTTTCGAAAACTTGATATGTCACGACCCCCGTTTAGAGGACCGTGACCGGCACAGACAGAGGGAATATCCCTATGCCTGTAAGCCTTATCATCTGATTGACAGAATATCTATTATTGAAAATACATCCACATGCAGTATAATACCATGGCTACACCGAAATGGTGGCCTATCCTAGACAAGCAAATCCACGGCCAGTGCCGCTTCAGGATATAGATATAGGAAAACACACATAATATATATAACATGTATACTTGCTACACATCCGAAGATGCTGCCTATCCTATTCACATGCAACAGATATATGTATATATATATTTTGAAAACAAATTTGCCTTGTATCGTAGTATAATTAATCTTGATCTTTAAGGTGTGTGAAGCTGACAGTTCTAGATTTAGTAATACAATCCAATTGGGTACGTCTACCCTTTACTTTATGATACAATAATAAAGTAAATTAAATTACAATTACAATTTATTCACCCACATGAACAAGTTGTGGGTCTTGGAAAGTTTTGCTTGTCCCTCGTTCCACCGAGACTTCTTCCACCTATACTTAACCTGTCTCTGTGTAGTAAAAATGAGGTGTGAGTCTTAACCACGCGACTCAGTGAGGACTCTCCCATCCTCGGCGCAAGGTGGGTACCATAGCACTGGGTTTGGGAGTCATACACAACCACATGCAAAAACAACTAGTTACTGTTGTTAGCATACATTCTTGGTGATCACACAACAACAGAAATTTCACCCAAACACTCACATGTATTTAATAACTGTAAATATGCAGCAGTTTATTCCACGTCATCAATCAGCAAGTAAATATATAACATATAGTGTCGGCCTTTACCTACCGGTCTTCTCACGTTTCAGCATGTCTGACTCAAACAAGACGTGTGGTGACGTAATCCTGTACGTTACCACTACGCTGCACAATCAACAATTATATGCAAACATAGATAATTTGTACATACACACAGATGCTAAAACATACATCTACTTAACCCATTCACTTGGGTACTGGTCACCTCATGACAATTCTATTACTCAAACAATACTTAACCCATTCACTTGGGTACTGGTCACCTCGTGACAATTCTATTAAACAAACACAATCAATCTCTATCTATCAAACAACTGACGCATAGCCACCAAGTGGCATGTCCTGACCCCTAACTGCGGGGCAATAGCTTGAGCCCACTCGTCCATTACCCAACCAGGCCACATGGCGGGCACGACACGACGTCTCGAAGCATGGCCACTGACACACCCTGGACTAACTCCACAGGATGCTCTCTCATTTACTAGGTTAGGCTCACGGTTCACCCGTAGGTTCCTCCCATGTCTCCTTACCTTATTCTCACATATTAATAGGATTCTTTGTATCTTTCCCGAAGGATCAACAATTCCTCTCCTTATTAATATGTACAAGATTCCTCAACAGGATATAACTCATATACCTGTCCAGATGCACTCTCTGAGCCTCAAGCTATCGTCATAGCAATATAAAACCTTTCTGACCCTATTGCCAGGATAGGGCAATGACCATCGTTATGGTTATTATAAAAACTGAGGTCTCAAGTCCCATCTGACGTTGTTCTAGTCGATGTCTCACATCGCTAGCATAACCAAATCCGAAACCCACCAATAACTCCCTTTGCATGATTATAATTTAAGTCACCGTCGTGACGAGTTTTCAAAATAAAGTTTAGCCCTTCCGTACAAGGACTCTTTCCACCGTCGTGGAAAAGATTTAATAAAATACTCATCATGCCTCCGGAGTGTATGAGTTGGATTTGTAACATACCAATCATAGCAAACGATTACTCTCTACTCCTATGTCTTCCTATCTAAGCTACTTTCCACAACCTATTTTCTAGTTCCTTTATTCTTTTAACATTCTATACCTCTAGCTAACACATACCAGACAAGCAGAGAATATACATACTCATTTAATCCACATAAGCATACAACCCTAGGAGCAGAGATGGAAGAACCCTCACCTTGGCCAACCTTCCATGCAATCCTCTCCTGTAACTTAAGTCTCCTCGGAGTTCCTGTTGCACTCAATCATGTGCCGTTGTTCCTATAAGAACAACATTTACTTCATTAAGGTTATCACTTAGCTTAACTTGTTATTTATCTCTCCATTACTCTCACGTGTAGTCCATGGTTGCCACAGAGTCAAGCTCTTGGTCTTATTGGACTTCTCTATCCCGACTTATGCGTATCCTTCCTCGGACACTTGACTTACTCGCATATAACACTCTACTTGAGTGTTTCACATACTTGGATTTGAGTATTAGACCTCTATCTAACTTGTATTCGCATCTAAGGAAGTTTATCTAGCATAATTGGAAGGAATCCTAATTTTAGGAAGGTTTAAACATTTTAAATCAACTTGTGTTCCTACTTGGGTTCTAAGAAATCTAGTTTCTAAACCTCAACATACCTCCAATTTATCCTACTTAAGGTTTCCTAAAGGTTGTGAAGGGATAAGGTTGCAATTCAAAAAGTTAGACCTAATTTGTTCGGCAAGTTTCTATCCTTGAGAAACAAGAGGGTAATTGGAGTGATTTAATCCTCAAAAAGTGAATTAATTCTAAAAAAACATGTTTAGGAGTGTTCTAGGGTGTTTAGGATTGAAGAGAGGGGGTTTGGAGGTCTTGGTTCACCCTAAAAATGGGCTTGGGGCACGCCAGGCAAGGACCGGGCGTTGCAGCGCCCATTCTGGTGCTGCCTTGGTGGCCCTTGGCCAATCAGCAAGTGGGCGTTGCAGCACCATCTCACAGCACAGCAGCATTTTTGCTGTGCTGTGGCTGGTTTCGGCCAACCTTTCGGCCAACTTCCGATCCGGCTTCGATTCCACTTTTAACGGGTCTTGTTCTCCTACATATATAATATATTTAGGAAGTCCTACAACTCAAATCCAACTACGATTCGTCGCCGAATCGTTGATTGTTCGAAATTGAGAAAAATGGGTTTTATAAACCCCAAACTCTTCCAACTTCGAATCCGGCCAAATTCAACGATCTAGCCTCAAATCCTAACCCCGATGAGTGTTCAAGAACACTTTAGAAACATTGTTCTACCCTCAAATCCGCCCAAACTCGGATTTTCAACTCAATTCCAAAAAATGAAGAAAAATGAAGAAAATGGGAACTTGGAGAGAATCGGGCGTTGTACCAACCTTAACTCGAGAGATTGAGACGAGGAAGATGACAAGGATGATCTCTGTCTCCTCCTCCAACTTCGGCTCGCCGGGTTCCGGCGAGATTCCCGCCGGATCTCCTCCTACCTCCCACCTCCAAGCCCTAGCTCTCCCTCTCTCTCCTTTCCTTCTCTTTTTCTTCCTTCCCTACTTCTTTCCCCGTAACACTACCCCTCTATCTTTTTCCCTTTTTATTTTCTTTCCTTTATTTTATTTAATAACTAATATATATTAATAAAAATAATAAAATCTGAAAATTGTATAAAATAAATAAATAGATTAATTAAAAATTAAATAAACAATAACTAATAATATTTTAATTTAGTTCCCCCTCCAATTTATTTTAGGTTTCTAATTTCTTAGGTCCAGAATTAATTAAAAAAATATTTTACTTCTTTCTTTCATCTTATATTTTATGTTAACCCTTGAAAAATCTTCTCGGTATTATAATCTTTCAAAAAAATTTCCTTTCCGGTTTCTTTTAACTTTCATACTTTTTTTTTTCTATATTCTTTCTGGGGTTTTAATTCCTAGCCCTGGAATAAATCATTCTTAAATCACCAAAATTTTTAAATAAATCATTCTTTAATCCTCGAAATTTTTTCCGGGGTATTACATGATATATTTTTTCTTTTTTTAATCAGTTTTCGCCTATGAGTGTTTTCGAAAACTTGATATTCATTTTTTTAATCAGTTTTCGCCGATGAGTGTTCTGAAAACTTGATATTCATTTTTCTTTTTTTTAATCAGTTTTTGCCGATATGTGTTTCGAAATCTTGATATTAATTTTTTGTTTTTTTAATCAGTTTTCGCAGATGAGTGTTTCGAAAACTTGATAGTCATTTTTCGTTTTTAATCAGTTTTCGCCGATGAGTGTTTCGAAAACTAATATTAATTTTTCTTTCTTTTAAATAGTTTTCGCCGATGAGTGTGTCGAAAACTTGATATTCATTTTTCTTTTTCTGAATCAGTATTCGCCGATGAGTGTTTTGAAAACGTGATATTCATTTTTCTTTATTTAATTAGTTTTCACCGACGAGTGTTTCGAAAACTTGATTTTCATTTTTCTTTTTTTAATCAGTTTTCACCGATGAGGGTTCCGAAAACTTGATATTCATTTTTCTTTTTTTTTAATCAGTTTTAGCCGATGTGTGTTTCAAAAACTTGATATTAATTTTTCTTTTTTTTAATCAGTTTTCGCCGATGAGTGTTTCGAAAACATGATAGTCATTTTTCATTTTTTAATCAGTTTTCGCTGATTAGTGTTTCGAAAACGTAATTTTCATTTTTCTTTCTTTTAAATAGTTTTCGCCGATGAGTGTTTCGAAAACTTGATATTCATTTTTCTTTTTCTTAATCAGTTTTCGCCGATGAGTGTTTCGAAAACCTTATATTCATTTTTCTTTATTTAATTAGTTTTCACCGATGAGTGTTTCGAAAACTTGATATTCATTTTTCTTTTTTTAATCAGTTTTCGCCGATGAGTGTTTCTGTAATACCTGGGAATATTTTAACTAGCACTGGAAATTTAATTAAATTAATTAATATAAAAATGGAAAAAAAATGAGATGAAAATACCCACTATCCTACTACCTATACATTTTTTTATATAAATTAAGTAAATCCTAATTATATTTTTTATATATATTTATTTATTTTTAAATTATTATTATGTCAGATTGGTTTCTCCTTTATGAAATGTATGTGTATTAAATTATTATTATTATTATTATTATATATATATATATATATATATATATATATATATATATATATATATATATATATATATATATGTGAGCAAGGAAAAGGAGATAGCAAAAAGAAAAGAAAAATGAAAAGAAAGGGAAGAGAGCAGAGAGGGGCGACGGGAAAACGAGAGAAGAAGGGGAGGAGCACTGTTTGGGGCGTGGTGCACGATAGAGCTCACGGACGGCGTGCGAGAGTGGCCGGACGTTCGTGGTGGCCGGAGTTCGCCGTCCGTCACCGTCTTTGTGGCTAGAGAGAGAGAGAGCTCGGGTTAGAGAGAGAAACAAGAGGAAGAGAGCTTCTCGCCGAAAATCGCCGTTTCTTCACCGGGGAAGGTAGCTGGGAGTCTCCTCTATTCCATATCGTCCTTCTAACCGGTTGAATCGAGGTGAGAAGTCCCGAAACTCTCAAACCCCAATTTTATCAATTTTAGGGATTTTTGGAAAGGCCCCAATTGATTCAATCTGAGTGTTCTGGGTCCTAAATTGAAGTATATGCATGTTAGGAAGTGAGTTGGAAGCTTAGGAACCGGAACCAAATTGATGGAATTTATCTGGGTTGAAAAAAGTGTAGGAAAATGTGGTTGTTAAGGTTTAAGGGTGTTGTGGAATAACTTGGGGTGCATTGAAAGGTTGAATAATAATTATAAAAATTGTTAAAAATTATTGGAATGTACGAGGGATGAAAACCCGAGTAATTCCCGTCTCACCCGGAACCTCGTTCGGGGAGAAAGAGACAATTTTCTAATTTTACGCGTATTCGGGTATGTGTATTCATGTGTAGGTGAAGTGTTCAAGGTTATTTTGATAAATGGAAATTTTGGACAAGTAGAATTTATGACTCTTGAGCCATAAATTCAAGACTTGGGTAATGGGAACTTCACATGGACACATAGAGGTGAAATCGGGTAACCTTGCATTCCCAAATTAAACGTTTCCGAATAGCATGATTAAGAGAGGGTTGGACACGAATTAGAAGCATGCTAGGTGTTCCGAAAATTAGTTGAGGGCATTCCAAGCCAACAACTAGTCTATGGAATTAATTAGAAAGAACATGAGCATTAGCGTTACATGTACACGATAGTGGTTGAATTTTCAAGTCTCTGAATCTCTCAAGTATATGTGTATAGGGCACCATACTGTGAGTGGACTTTCGGGCGCACTGAGAGCCGATCAGAGGGGCCAACCAGGTGAGGGGCTTTCCTATCATTGCCCTATAGGGTTGACTGCGGATATGGATATATGGTTTGCCTTCTTGCCTATTTGTAGGAATTACATGTTAGATAACATGCTATTGTTGTTCCTAAATTACAGTATTTGTGAAAACGTTCTATATGTGTGTTTGTGAATTGTAAAAGCAATTGTGGCTCAAGGAGCCTTATATGAAAAGAAGGTCCACGGGACCTATATGATATCGGGGGTAGGATCAAGTAATTACTATCTGAAGGGTGTGGTTTTGTATGTCAGTCCTTAAAGAGGATAGACCTAGGTGACTTTGTTCAGAACCAAGAGTCCAAATTAGAAACCACTTGGAAATCTAGATTTGCCTAAGAAGAAGTAAAATGAACAAGTAGTGGTCCATAGGGGTCATTGATGGCACAACGCGGAAACCGAGTCTATCACGGGTGGTCCGGCTAGATTGAGTCTCTTGTCTTGAGTCAAACCAAAGAAATACAGAGTATATGAGTTCACCACATTGTGGCTATTGCCTTGGGTAAACCGAGGTCAGATGAGTCGCCGGCTATTGCTCCAAGTGAAGTCTTGGGGTCAGACTATTGTTCCAAGTATAGTCTTGGGACCAGGGGTTCCTAGAATGGTCAACTAGGTTCCCGTATTGCTCACGTGAGATATTGCCTTCGGGCCAGATTCTCTCCTAACGGAGATATTGCCTTCGGGCCAGTTTATGATTATGATTATTTGAATACAGAGGACCACATGGAATTATATGTTAAATCATGATATGATGTATGTGTGAATTTAAATGTATGTAAATCCATGCTTTAAATTCTTTATTGTGAATATGATATAAGTTAATTGCCTGACCACTTAATATATGGAAATTTAATCCGTTATATGCGTATGTGTTTGTGATTGGCTCCTCTTCCCTAGTTGTAGTCGTACCCGCTACTACACCAGGGATGGGAAAGCCTCTCACTGAGTCTGTTTGACTCACCCCAATGTTAAATGTTACAGACACAGGTGGTCTAGGCATCGGGAGTGCTTCCACTTCATCTCAGGGAGGCGGACAGACTTAGAGACCGCACGCATTGTCCGCGTGGGTAGTACTGTTATATGTATTTTGACAGGATGTATATGTATATGATTCTTTTGGTATAGCATTGTTTTGTACAGTTGCTATATGCATATATGTATATGTCATACTCTAGAACTGTCGGCTTCATACAGATTAAAGATTGGTCTTGTTGTTGGGAATATAGGTTGTGATATGATGAATATCATGTGTATATACATATATATGGATGTGACTCCTGCATGTGCATAGGATAGATCACACGCACTGAGCGTGTGGTCAATATGTAAACTTATATATATGTGTGACTGAATACTTGATTGTGTGAAAATACGCTTCCGCATGTGAATAGGATAGGTCACACGCATTGAGGCGTGTGATCAATATGTATATTTTATGCAGGTGTGTGATTGAATATATATGCTTGACTGTACACAGGGATTCTGCATGTGAATAGGATAGATCACCTGCCCTTAAGCGCGTGATCAATATGTATATTATATGTACGTGTGATTGATTATGTGTATATGTATAGACTGAAGCGGCGTTGAGCGAGCCGTGGATTGTGTGCTACTTAGGTCATCGGATAGGGATGACCATATAAATACTATATTGTTTGTATTAGAAATGGGTAATTATGCACATATAAGAATGTCAATCAGGAATTAGAGGCTTACGGGATAGGAGAAATCCTACCTCCCGTGCCGGTCACGGACGTCCGATAGGGGGTCGTGACTGTTTTGAAAACTTGATATTCATTTTTCTTTTTTTAATCATTTTTCACCGATTAGTGTTTTGAAAACTTGATATTCATTTTTCTTTTTTTAATCAGTTTTCATCGATGAGTGTTTCGTATACTTGATATTCATTTTCCTTTTTTAATCAGTTTTCGCCGATCAGAGTTTCGAAAACTTTATATTCATTTTTATTTTTTTAAATCGTCGATAAGTGTTTCGAAAACTGGATATTGATTTTTCTCTTTTTAGTACATTTTCGCGGATGAGTGTTTCGAAAACTTGATATTCATTTTTCTTTTTTTAATCAGTTTTCGCCGATGAGTGTTTTCGAAAACTTGATATTCATTTTTCTGTTTTTAATCAGTTTTCGCCGATTTGTGTTCTGAAAACTTGATATTCATTTTTATTTTTTTGATCAGTTTTCGTCGATGAGTGCTTCGAAAACTTGATATTTTTTTTCTTTTTTATAATCAGTTTTCGCCGATGAGTGTTTCGAAAACTTGATATTTATTTTTCTTTTTTTAATCAGTTTTCGCCGATGAGTGTTTCGAAAACTTGATAGTCATTTTTTCTTTTTTTAACCAGTTTTCACCCATCAGTGTTTCGAAAACATGATATTCATTTTCCTTTTTTAATCAGTTTTCGCCAATGAGTGTTTCGAAAACTTTATATTCATTTTTCTTTTTTTAATCAGTTTTCGCCGATGAGTGTTTTAAAACCTTGATATTCATTTTTCTTTTTTTAATCAGTCTTCACCGATGAGTGTTTTGGAAACTTGATATTCATTTTCCTTTTTTAATCAGTTTTCGCCGATAAATGTTTCGAAAACTTGATATTCATTTTTTTAATTAGTTTTCGTCGATTAGTGTTTCGAAAACTTTATATACATTTTTCTTTTTTTAATCAGTTTACATCGATGAGTGTTTCGAAAACTTTATATTCATTTTTATTTTCTTTAACCAGTTTTCGCCGATGAGTGTTTCAAAAACTTGATATTTATTTTTCTTTTTTTTTAATCAGTTTTCCCCAATAAGTGTTTCTAAAACTTGATATTCATTTTTCTTTTTTTAATTAGTTTTCTCTGATGGGTGTTTCGAAAACCTGATATTCTTTTTTATTTTTTTAATTAGTTTTCGTCGATGAGCGTTTCGAAAACTTGATATTGATTTTTCCTTTTTTAATCAGTTTTCGCCGATGAGTGTTTCGAAATCTTGATATTCATTTTCTTATTTTTTATCAGTTTTCGCCGATGAGTATTTCGAAAACCTGATATTCATTTTTCTTTTTAATAAGTTTTCACCGTTAAGTGTTTCGAAAACTTTATATTCATTTTTTTAATCAGTTTTCGCCGATTAGTGTTTCGAAAACTGGATATTCTTTTTTTAGTAAGTTTTCCCTAATAAGTGTTTCGAAAACTTGATATTCATTTTTATTTTTTTATTCAGTTTTCGCCGATGTGTGTTTCCAAAACTTGATATTAATTTTTCTTTTTTTAATCAGTTTTCGCCGATGAGTGTTTCGAAAACTTGATAGTCATTTTTCGTTTTTTAATCAGTTTTCGTCGATGAGTGTTTCGAAAACTTGATATTCATTTTTCTTTTTTAATCAGTTTTCACCGATCAGTGCTTTGAAAACTTGATATTCATTTTTCTTTTTTAAATTAGTCTTCACCGATGAGTGTTTCGAATACTTGATATTTATTTACCTTTTTTAATCAGTTTTCGCCGATGAGTGCTTCGAAAACTTTATATTCATTTTTATTTTTTTAATCAGTTTTCGTCGATCAGTGTTTCAAAAACTGGATATTCATTTTACTTTTTTTAGTAAGTTTTCGCTCATCAGTGTTTCGAAAATGGATATTCATTTTTTTTTTAATCAGTTTTCGCAGATGAGTGTTTTGAAAACTTGATATTCACTTTTCTTTTTTAATCATTTTTCACCGATGAGTGTTTTGAAAACTTGATATTCATTTTTCTTTTTTTAATCAGTTTTCACCGATGAGGGTTTCGAAAACTAGATATTCATTTTTCTTTTTTTAATCAGTTTTCGCCGATGAGTGTTTCGAAAACTTGATAGTCATTTTTCATTTTATAATAATTTTTCCCCAATGAGTGTTTCGAAAACTTGATATTCATTTTTCGTTTTTTAATGAGTTTTCGCCGATTAGTGTTTCGAAAACGTAATATTCATTTTTCTTTCTTTTAAATAGTTTTCGCCGATGAGTATTTCGAAAACTTGATATTCATTTTTCTTTTTCTTAATCAGTTTTCGCCGATGAGTGTTTCGAAAATGTGATATTCATTTTTCTTTATTTAATTAGTTTTCACCGATGAGTGTTTCGAATACTTGATATTCATTTTTCTTTTTTTAATAAGTTTTCGCTGATGAGTGTTCTGAAAACTTGATATTCTTTTTTCTTTATTTTTAATCAGTTTTCGTCGATGTGTGTTTCCAAAACATGATATTAATATTTTTTTAATCAGTTTTCGCCGATGACTGTTCCGAAAACTTGATAGTCATTTTTCGTTTTTTAATCAGTTTTTGCCGATTAGTGTTTCGAAAACGTAATATTCATTTTTCTTTCTTTTAAATAGTTTTCGCCGATGAGTGTTTCGAAATCTTGACATTCATTTTTCTTTTTCTTAATCAGTTTTCGCGGATTAGTGTTTCAAAAACGTGATATTCTTTTTTCTTTATTTAATTAGTTTTCACCGATGAGTGTTTCGAAAACTTGATATTCATTTTTCTTTTTTTAATCAGTTTTCGCCGTTGAGTGTTTCAAAAACTTGATAGTCATTTTTAAATTTTTAATAATTTTTCGCCGATGAGTGTCTCGAAAACTTGATATTCATTTTTCTTTTTCTTAATTAGTTTTCGCCGATTAGTGTTTCCAAAACGTGATATTCATTTTTTTTATTTAATTCATTTTTACCGATGAGTGTTTCGAAAACTTGATATTCATTTTTCTTTTTTTAATCAGTTTTCGCCGATCAGTGTTCTGAAAACTTGATATTCATTTTTCTTTTTCTTTTTTAATCAGTTTTCGCCAATGAGTGTTTTGAAAACTTGATATTCATTTTTCTTTTTTTAATCATTTTTCACCGATGAGTGTTTCGAAAACTTGATATTCATTTTTCATTTTTTAATCAATTTTCACCGATGAATATTTCGAATACCTGACTTTCATTTTCCTTTTTTAATCAGTTTTCGCCGATGAGTGTTTCAAAAACGTGATATTCATTTTTTTTATTTAATTAGTTTTCACCGATGAGTGTTCCGAAAACTTGATATTTATTTTCCTTTTTAAATCAATTTTCGCCGATGAGTGTTCTGAAAACTTGATATTCAGTTTACTTTTTTTTAATCAGTTTTCGCCGATGAGTGTTTCGAAAACTTGATATTCTTTTTCTATTTTTAATCAGTTTTCGCCAATGAGTGTTTCGAAACCTTTATATTCATTTTTATTTTTTTAAAATCAGTTTTCGCCGATGAGTGTTTCGAAAACTTGATATTTATTTTTCTTTTTTTAATCAGTTCTCGCCGATGAGTGTTTTGTAAACGTAATATTCATTTTCTTTTTTTTTTAAAATAATTTTAGTCGATAATTGTTTCAAAAACGTGATATTCATTTTTCTTTTTTTAATCATATTTCGCCAATAAGTGTTTCGAAAACTTGATATTCATTTTTTTTGTTTTTTAATCAGTTTTTGCCGATGAGTGTTTCAAAAACTTGATATTTTTTTTTTCTTTTTTTTAATCAGTTTTCGCGGATAATTGTTTCGAAAACTTGATATTCATTTTTCTTTTTTTAATCAGTTTTCGCCGATCAGTGTTTCGAAAAGTTGATATTCATTATTATTTTTTTAATCAATTTTCACCGAGGAGTGTTTCAAAAACTTGGTATTCATTTTCCTTTTTTAATCAGTTTTCGCCGATTAGTGTTTCAAAAACTTGATATTCATTTTTATTTTTTTATCAGTTTTCGTCGATGAGTGTTTCAAAAACTTGATATTCATTTTTCTTTTTTTAATCAGTTTTCACCGATGAGTGTTTCGAAAACATGATATTCATTTTTCTTTTCTAATCCGTTTTTGCCGATGAGTGTTTCGAAAACATGATATTCATTTTTCTTTTCTAATCCGTTTTTGCCGATTAGTGTTTTGAAAACTTGATATTCATTTTTATTTTTTTTAATCAGTTTTCGTCGATGTGTGTTTTGAAAACTTGATATTCATTTTTCTTTTTTTAATCAGTTTTCACCGATGAGGGTTTCGAAAACTAGATATTCATTTTTCTTTTTTTAATCAGTTTTGGCCGGTAAGTGTTTCGAAATCTTGACAGTCATTTTTCATTTTATAATAATTTTTCCCCAATGAGTGTTTCGAAAACTTGATATTCATTTTTCGTTTTTTAATTAGTTTTCGCCGATTAGTGTTTCAAAAACGTAATATTCATTTTTCTTTCTTTTAAATAGTTTTCGCCGATGAGTATTTCGAAAACTTGATATTCATTTTTCTTTTTCTTAATCAGTTTTCGCCGATGAGTGTTTCGAAAATGTGATATTCATTTTTCTTTATTTAATTAGTTTTCACCGATGAGTGTTTCGAATACTTGATATTCATTTTTCTTTTTTTAATAAGTTTTCGCTGATGAGTGTTCTGAAAACTTGATATTCTTTTTTCTTTATTTTTAATCAGTTTTCGTCGATGTGTGTTTCCAAAACATGATATTAATATTTTTTTAATCAGTTTTCGCCGATGACTGTTCTGAAAACTTGATAGTCATTTTTCGTTTTTTAATCAGTTCTTGCCGATTAGTGTTTCGAAAACGTAATATTCATTTTTCTTTCTTTTAAATAGTTTTCGCCGATGAGTGTTTCGAAATCTTGACATTCATTTTTCTTTTTCTTAATCAGTTTTCGCCGATTAGTGTTTCAAAAACGTGATATTCTTTTTTCTTTATTTAATTAGTTTTCACCGATGAGTGTTTCGAAAACTTGATATTCATTTTTCTTTTTTTAATCAGTTTTCGCCATTGAGTGTTTCAAAAACTTGATAGTCATTTTTAAATTTTTAATAATTTTTCGCCGATGAGTGTCTCGAAAACTTGATATTCATTTTTCTTTTTCTTAATTAGTTTTCGCCGATTAGTGTTTCCAAAACGTGATATTCATTTTTTTTATTTAATTCATTTTTACCGATGAGTGTTTCGAAAACTTGATATTCATTTTTCTTTTTTTAATCAGTTTTCGCCGATCAGTGTTCTGAAAACTTGATATTCATTTTTCTTTTTCTTTTTTAATCAGTTTTCGCCAATGAGTGTTTTGAAAACTTGATATTCATTTTTCTTTTTTTAATCATTTTTCACCGATGAATATTTCGAATACCTGACTTTCATTTTCCTTTTTTAATCAGTTTTCGCCGATGAGTGTTTCAAAAACGTGATATTCATTTTTTTTATTTAATTAGTTTTCACCGATGAGTGTTCCGAAAACTTGATATTAATTTTCCTTTTTAAATCAATTTTCGCCGATGAGTGTTCTGAAAACTTGATATTCAGTTTACTTTTTTTTAATCAGTTTTCGCCGATGAGTGTTTCGAAAACTTGATATTCTTTTTCTATTTTTAATTAGTTTTCGCCAATGAGTGTTTCGAAACCTTTATATTCATTTTTATTTTTTTAAAATCAGTTTTCGCCGATGAGTGTTTCGAAAACTTGATATTTATTTTTCTTTTTTTAATCAGTTCTCGCCGATGAGTGTTTTGTAAACGTAATATTCATTTTCTTTTTTTTAAAAAATAATTTTCGTCGATAATTGTTTCAAAAACGTGATATTCATTTTTCTTTTTTTAATCATATTTCGCCAATAAGTGTTTCGAAAACTTGATATCCATTTTTTTTGTTTTTTAATCAGTTTTTGACGATGAGTGTTTCAAAAACTTGATATTTTTTTTCTTTTTTTTAATCAGTTTTCGCGGATAAGTGTTTCGAAAACTTGATATTTCTTTTTCTTTTTTTAATCAGTTTTCGCCAATGAGTGTTTTGAAAACTTGATATTCATTTTTCTTTTTTTAATCATTTTTCACCGATGAGTGTTTTCGAAAACTTGATATTCATTTTTCTTTTTTTAATCAATTTTCACCGATGAATATTTCGAATACCTGACTTTCATTTTCCTTTTTTAATCAGTTTTCGCCGATGAGTGTTTCAAAAACGTGATATTCATTTTTTTTATTTAATTAGTTTTCACCGATGAGTGTTTCGAAAACTTGATATTAATTTTCCTTTTTAAATCAATTTTCGCCGATGAGTGTTCTGAAAACTTGATATTCAGTTTACTTTTTTTTAATCAGTTTTCGCCGATGAGTGTTTCGAAAACTTGATATTCTTTTTCTATTTTTAATCAGTTTTCGCCAATGAGTGTTTCGAAACCTTTATATTCATTTTTATTTTTTTAAAATCAGTTTTCGCCGATGAGTGTTTCGAAAACTTGATATTTATTTTTCTTTTTTTAATCAGTTCTCACCGATGAGTGTTTTGTTAACGTAATATTCATTTTCCTTTTTTTAAAAAAAATAGTTTTCGTCGATAATTGTTTCAAAAACGTGATATTCATTTTTTTTGTTTTTTAATCAGTTTTTGCCGATGAGTGTTTCAAAAACTTGATATTTATTTTTCTTTTTTTTAATCAATTTTCGCGGATAAGTGTTTCGAAAACTTGATATTCATTTTTCCTTTTTTAATCAGTTTTCGCCGATCAGTGTTTCGAAAAGTTGATATTCATTATTCTTTTTTTAATCAATTTTCACCGAGGAGTGTTTCAAAAACTTGGTATTCATTTTCCTTTTTTATTCAGTTTTCGCCGATTAGTGTTTCAAAAACTTGATATTCATTTTTATTTTTTTAATCAGTTTTCGTCGATGAGTGTTTCAAAAACTTGATATTCATTTTTCTTTTTTTAATCAGTTTTCACCGATGAGTGTTTCGAAAACATGATATTCATTTTTCTTTTCTAATCCGTTTTTGCCGATTAGTGTTTTGAAAACTTGATATTCATTTATATTTTTTTAATCAGTTTTTGTCGATGAGTGTTTCGAAAACTTGATATTCATTTTTCCTTTTTTTAATCAGTTTTCGCCGATTAGTGTTTCGAAAACTTGATAGTCATTTTTCGTTTTTTAATCAGTTTTAACTGATCTGTCTTTCGAGAACTTGATATTCATTTTTCTTTTTTTAATCATTTTTCGCCGATGAGTGTTTCGAAAACTTGATTTTTTTTCTTTTTTTAATCTTTTTTCGCCGATCAGTGTTTCGAAATCTTGATATTCATTTTTCTTTTTTTAATCAGTTTTCGCCGATAAGTGTTTCGAAAACTAGATATTCATTTGCCTTTTTTAATCAGTTTTCGCCGATGAGTGTTTCGAAAACTTGATATTCATTTTTATTTTTTTAATCAGTTTATGTCGATGAGTGTTTCGAAAACTTGATATTCATTTTTCTTTTTTTAATCAGTTTTCGCCGATGAGTGTTTCGAAAGCTTGATATTCATTTTACTTTTTTTAATCAATTTTCGCCGATGAGTGTTTAGAAAACTTGATATTCTTTTTATATTTTTAATCATTTTTCGCCGATGAGTGTTTCAAAAACTTTATATTCATTTTTATTTTTTTAATCAGTTTTCGCCGATGAGTGTTTTCGAAAACTTGATATTCATTTTTCTTTTTTAATCAGTTTTGGCCGATGAGTTGTTTTTGCATATGGTTGTGTATGACTCGCAAACCCAGCGCTGTGGCACCCACCTTGCGCCGGGGATGGGAGAGTCCTCACTGAGTCGTGTGGTTAAGACTCACACCTCATCTTTACTACACAGAGACAGGTTAAGTACAAGTGGAAGAAGTCTCGGTGGAACGAGGGTTGATCAACACTTTTCCAAGACCAACAACTTGTTCATGTGGGTGAATAAAGTGTAATTGTAATTTAATTTACTTTATTATTGTATCATATAGTAAAGGGTAGACGTACCCAATTATATTGTATCACTAAATCTAGAACTGTCAGCTTCACACACCTTAAAGATCAGGATCCGTTAGATTATGGTGTAGGGAAAACTTGTTTCCAAAAATATATATACATATATCTGTTGCATGTGAATAGGATAGGCAGCATCTTCGGATGTGTAGCCAGTACACAAGATATATATTATGTGTGTTTTCCTAAATCTATATCCTGAAGCGGTACTGGCCGTGGATTTGCTTGCCTAGGATAGACCACCATTTCGTTGTAGCCATGGTATTATACTGCATGTGGATGTATTTTCAATAATAGATATTCTATCAATTAGGTGATAAGGCTTACAGGCATAGGGATATTCCTTGTGTCTGTGCCGGTCACGGTCCTCTAAACGGGGGTCGTGACAAACTCGGTATCAGAGGCAGGTTGTTCTTTAAGAGTGTGAAGCTAACTAGTAGTCTCGGGTGTCAGTTGGGCTATCCATTACGAATCCAGACGTAACGGTGGACCCGACGAGCACTTGTGAGGTTGCTCAGGATGTTGAGTCATAAATTCTTTCGAGTCATCGCTTTAGGCATAGAATTTGTATGTGGAATTCTATGCAAAGCATACAACCTGTACAGTACATGTGTGCCGATGAACACCAAGGCCTAAGGTGGGGTGGTAGTGACCCCGGGAACCTTCGGACGCCGTAATATGGAAAGGAGATATCCATGGAGGATGCTACCTAGACACAAACACATTTGGTTGAATTGTAGGCTGGAATGCGCTACAATGTGTGATTGTTTTGCAAGTGTTAAATGAGACGATGCGTCTGCTCTGTTAGTGGCGCATTGTGTGCTATGGTATAGGCACAAGTTGTTTGATTATCGTATGGAATGCAAGTAGAATAGAAATATGCAGTGAATGATAGTTTAGGCTAGGAATGGTTTGTAAAGTGAAAGAAAAGACACGCTTGGCGTGTAGAAAAGAAAGTAAGCCCATGGGGCGATTGAAATGGAAAGTTTACAGACAAGAATAAACAGGGCCAGGGGGCATGAGACCGACGGGAAGATGATCACGAGAATGGGTCACGACTGTGCAGTATGCTATGGCTGAAGGAAGTGAGTTGTCTTTCCTAGAAAGTAAACAGAAAAGAGGTGGTGTATGCCACAGTATAGAAGTAGAAATCTACGGACTAGAAAATGAGGATACGGTATATGGAAGGGCAAAGTGGCCGAACCATATGCCGTAGAGATAGATGTTAAGAAGTAGAGACATATGTAAACATGTAGAGCGTGACCATATGCCGAGCAGGAAACAAAGTAAATGGTAAGACACAGGGAAGGAGCCTAGTCCAACCTTGCGCTCGATCCATGAACTGCTAATTTCTTAAGCAAACAAGGGGGAAAAGAAGGGATTAAGCCCAACCAAACTTTCTTGGGTTGCTTAAGGAAGAGCATAAAGAATAGAATTTTGATCACATGAGAAATTTTTATAAAAATGTTTTTGGTCTTTCCGGAAGAGAGATTCTGAAAGACCCTCAAACTTTTCTTGAAAATACTAGGGATAACCATTGGAAGGCAAATTTCATGAAAGCTCTTTCTCAATTTGTCTCATTCCAATTGGTTAAACCCGAACCATTTACGAAAACCTTAGGCGTCATTTTCTAAGAAATAAACTTGAATTAATTTAAAAAAAAACCGCAGGGTGCCTAAGAAAACTAACTCATGTGACCAATACCCTACCAAACAATAGTCCTTTTACACATCGAAAAGCACTAGAGAGTGCTAAAGTGCCAAGGGAGTATACAGGTAAACCTAGTGGTTACCAGTTAAGGGACCATAGGGTGATTATGGACCCGAAAGTATTAGACCGGAGCAGGTCTAGAAGTGGAAATGGGCGATAGATAGCTCTCGAACGAGATAACGTAAGAGATAAACTCGAAAGAGACTCGTGGAGGCCCGAGGGGAGAGAAAGTAGACATGGATAAGTAGTCCCATAACGGGGGAAGAGCGTAAGCCTATAGGACCCCATAGGATAAGAGTCAAGTAGGAGGTGGAGAACCAACTACTACCGTAAGTGCATGTATAGTACACAGATTGTAGTGGACATAACTAGGTAAGCTAGTTCCAAAGGTTGGTGAACCATAAATCCGTTAGTCTGAAGCCGTGTATGGGTGGAGACTGAGTGGACAAACCAAACGTATAAATGGTCATGTGGGTGCCATAAAAGGAAAATTTACCGTAAGGACGGTTAATCGAGAAGGAGAATTTAGTGAGTAACGAGAATTGAGAAATACTCGAAGCAAGAGTACCACACGTAGGTACGAAATGGAAAAGAAGAGAGTGAATACGGGAACGGAGTCGGGTAAGCATCTGGGGATGCGAGCCAAATTCATAAAACAGGTATGCTACTGTTGGGGGCGATTGGAACCCAACGGGTAACACACTTGCAAGAGGCGGTATATGTTCGTGAACATATGCCACACCGTAAGAAAGGAAAGAGTCAAACCGTGGGAGCGGATCCCGTTTGGTCAAGGGGAGTAAAGCATGTCCGGAAAATGACGCCTAAGGTTCGTAAATGCCACACCGTAAGAAAGGAAAGAGTCAAACCTACATAGGGTGTATGCCGTGTAAGCGGTAAGTCTAAATGTAGAGTAGAGGGTGTAGTAAGATGTAAACGGACTTTTCTAGAGAAGTCGTTTACAAAGATTATATCGGGGGAATACCGGCAGAAGGGTAGTTGCTTGATAGTAGAGGATACTTAGGTACGGGGACTCCGAGGTAGGGGCGTACTTTATAGAAATAGAAACTAGTGTGCTATGCAAATAGCTAGTGTCTTGGCGTGTTCCAAGACGGATATAAGAAGTCACTACGAAGGTAGTTAGTCGGACAAGCAGATTGAGTCAAGGTAAGCCTCACTAGAGAAGACAATAGTTAACTCCTCGGAGAACTAAATGGAGCATGGCATGTGGTGCGTGCCAGACACTCCATTGCAAGTAGCGCAAAGTGAATTGAAATTTGGAAAGTTAGGTATCCTCGGGGAAGGATGCGATGACAGATGGAGCCTGTCGGTTAACACCTCGCGGAGGGGTGTTTAACTACAAAACTAGGAATACAAACGGTCACAGAAAGAAGATGTAGAGACCAGATAGAGACCTTGAGTCTCTAGGAAAGAAAGATGAAACCGTAGAGTAAAACGGTAAAACTTCCACATTGAGAGGAACCATAGGTGAAATTGAGCCAAGGGGATGACAACAAGCCAACAACCCCATGAAGGAGATGAAATTTGGGGACCGAATTTCTTAAGGGGGAAGAATGTAATACCCCGAAAAAATTTCAAGGATTAAAGAATGATTTATTTAAAATTTCGAGGATTTAAGAATGATTTATTTCGGGGCTAGGAATTAAAACTTAAAAAAAAAGGAATATAGAAAATGTATGAAAGTTAAAAGAAACCGAAAAGGAATTTTTTTCGAAGATTGTAATACCCGATGGGTATTTTTGGAATCATGTCAAATATATAGTAAGACTTAAAATGGTCATCATTTGGAGTTGGAATGTAAAATAATAATAATAATAATAATAATAATAATATATAAACAAGTAAATAAATAGAAATATGTATGTATGTATATATATATATATATATAGATAAATAATCCTAATTAAGAAATGATGGGATAATATGAAATTGATAGAATTTTTATGTTGAGGTTGGACATTTTGACTAAATAAAATAAAAATAATTTTTTGGAATGAAATAAGAATTTTTGAGTTATTATTAAGATTTTAATTGCTTTAGATTTGAGAATTTGATAAATTAAAATAAATAATAAATTCAAATACAAAAATATAAATTGGGTTAAATATGAATCATATGAATTATTTCGAGCATATAGTTTAAATTTGAGAATTTTTCAGAAATAAAAATTGTATTGGGTAGAAAATTCTCATCTGATAGAGACTCAGTGACAGATATTTTTAATAGGTCTATCATTACCCAAAAGTTTCTAAGTTTTCCTATTCTTACCCAAAAAGAAATCTAGATGAGAAAATCCAATCAAAACTCTATTTTACCATATCCCAAAAGTTGTCAAATGTCTAAATTACCCATAAATCTCCCAACTCATTAGAAGACATTTTTTTTTAACTCCAGAGGAGCATTCTCACACCACTTCCCTTCCACTCATCTTCTTCCTCTTCCTCCCAATTCTCTCTTAGGGCATGGAAGATTTTGCAAAATCTTCACATTCCAACTAGATTTGTTGCTTCCCACCACCAATCTAAGACTCTCTCAAGCTTCCTCCACTATTGTTGAGCATCAAGGAGCTTGGGCAATCTCCCACAAACTCCAAAATCGAATTTCCTCAAGCTGAGTCACTAAAATCTTGTCTCCACCACTTAAATCATAGATTTCTTGTTAGAAATGAGTTATCTATCAATAGTATATCACCTTAGAATCATTTTTGAGCATAGAGATCATCCAAATATTGAGTTTTATGGAGATTTCTACTCTATGGTTCATGACCTACGAATTTGTTGAAAATTTTGGAAATTGTGGATTTCCTTGATGATTGTTGGTATGTATGAACCTTAAATTATATGTTTAGATATTTTAAATGATTTGGAATGATGCCCAATGGTTAGGTTGGTGATATGTGAACCCTTGATGAAAGTTAGGACTTCCCATATTTGGCAAAATTTCCATTAATGGAGCTTGGAGAGTGAACAAGGTTGTGAGATTAATTAATTATGTATTAAATTTTGTTTAATCTCGAAAGAACACCAAATGATGACCATAGGCCAAGTAAATGAACTTGGGGGTTGGATAAATGTAAGAAGTCATAAGAAAAGAAACTAGGAAATTGTATGAAATTTGATATCGATTGAATTGGTTGTATGTGATAAGGTTCAAGTACTTCCTTGGACACCAGAGTGCTCAAGGGGAATGCTAAGTGAAGTGGCCAAGGTGAGGGTTCTTCCATCTCTGCTCCTAGGGTTGTATACTTGTGTGGATTACATGAGTATGTACATTCTCTGCTTGTCTTGTATGTGATAGCTAGAGGTATAGGATGTTAAAAGAATAAAGGAACTAGAAAATAGGTTGTGGAAAGTAGCTTAGATAGGAAGACATAGGAGTAGAGAGTAATTTTTTGCTATGATTGGTGTGTTACAAATCCAACTCATACACTCCGGAGGCATGTTGAGTATTTTATTAAATCTTTTCCACGACGGTGGCAAGAGTCCTTGTACGGAAGGACTAACTTTTTATTTTGAAAACTCAGCACGACGGTGACTTAAATTATAATCATGCAAAGGGAGTTATTGGTGGGTTTCGGATTTGGTTATGCTAGCGATGTGAGACATCGACTAGAACAAAGTCATATGGCACTTGAGACCTCAGTTTTATAATCACCATGACGATGGTCATTGCCCTATCCTGGCAATAGGGTCATTAAGGTTTTATATTGCTATGACGATAGCTTGAGGCTCAGAGAGTGCATCTGGACAGGTATATGAGTTATATCCTGTTGAGGATACTTGTTCATATTAATAAGGAGAGGAATTGTTGATCCTTCCGAAAAGGTACAAAGAATCCTATTAACATGTGAGACCAAGATAAAGAGACACAGGAGGAACCTACGTGTGAACCGTGAGCTTGATCTTACAAAAGAGAAATCATCTTGTGGAGTTGGTCCAGGGTGTAACAGTGGCCATGCTTGGAGACGTCGTGCCATGCCCGCCATTTGGCCTGGTTGGGTAATGGACGAGTGGGCTGAAGCTATTGCCCCGCAGCAAGGGGTCAGAACGTGCCACGTGGTGCCTACGTATCAGTTGTTTGATAGATAGAAGTTAATTGTGTTTGACTAATAGAATTATCACGAGGTGACCAGTATCCAAGTGAATGGGTTAAGTATATTTTGCCACCTGGTGTCTAGCAACCAGAGTGCACGGGTTCGAGGTAGAAAAGCCATGTAGTGACTAGTAAATAATACCCTAGAGTTGGGGAAGTTAAGTAGATGTATGTTATAGTGTCTGCGTGTACTTAAAGAATCGTCTGTGTTTGCATATAATTGTTGATTGTGCAGCGGAGTGGTGACGTACAGGATTACGTCATCACAAAGTCTTGTTTGATTCAAACATGCTGAACGTGAGAAGACCGGTAAGTAAAAGCCGGCACTATATGTTACATGTTTACTTGCTGATTGATGACGTGGAATAAATTGTTGCATGTTTACAGTTATTAAATGCATGCAAGTGTTTGGGTGAAATTTCTGTTGTTGTGTGATCACCAAGAATGAATGCTAACAACGATAACTAGTTGTTTTTGCATGTGCTTGTGTATGACTCCCAAACCCAGCGCTATGGCACCCACCTTGCGCCGGGGATGGGAGAGTCCTCACTGAGTCGCGTGGTTAAGACTCACACCTCATCTTTACAACACAGAGATAGGTTAAGTACAAGTGGAAGAAGTCTCGGTGGAACGAGGGTTGAACAACACTTTTCCAAGACCCACAACTTGTTCTTGTGGGTGAATAAAGTGTAATTGTAATTTAATTTACTTTATCATTGTATTATAAAGTAAAGGGTAGACGTACCCAATTATATTGTATCACTAAATCTAGAACTGTCAGCTTCACACACCTTAAAGATCAGGATCCGTTAGATTACGATGTAGGAAAAACTTGTTTCCAAAAATATATATACATATATCTGTTGCATGTGAATAGAATAGGCAGCATCTTCGGATGTGTAGCCAGTACACATGTTATATATTATGTGTGTTTTCCTAAATCTATATCCTGAAGCGGCACTAGCCGTGGATTTGCTTGCCTAGGATAGGCCACCATTTCGGTGTAGCCATGGTATTATACTGCATGTGGATGTATTTTCAATAATAGCTATTCTGTCAAATAGGTGATAAGGTTTACAGGGATAGGGATATTCTCTGTGTCTGTGCAGGTCACGATCCTCTAAACGGGGGTCGTGACAAACTTGGTATCAGAGGCAGGTTGTTCTCTAAAGGTGTGAAGCTAACTAGTAGTCTCGGGTGTCAGTTGGGCTACCCATTACGAATCCGGATGTAACGGTGGTTCCGACGAGCACTTGTGAGGTTGCTCAGGATGTTGAGTCATAAATTCTTTCGAGTCATCGCTTTAGGCATAGAATTTGTATGTCAAATTCTATGCAAAGAATATAACTTGTACAGTACACGAGTGCCGATGAGCACCAAGGCCTAAGGTGGGGTGGTAGTGGCCCCGGGAACCTTCGGGAGCCGTAATATGGAAAAGAGGGCAAGCTAAGTCCAAGATACATCAGACCGTTTGAAATTCTAGAGCGCGTGGGAAATGTTGCCTACCGTCTAGAATTGCCAGCGGAGTTGGAAGGAGTTCATCCGGTGTTTCACATGTCTATGCTTCGGAAGTACCTGCCAGACCCCTCTCATGTAATCCAACCCCAGGAAGTACAACTAGCTGAGTGTCTAACTTACGAGGAGATGCCAGTGGAAATCCTAGATCGCCAGTTGAAGAAGCTGAGGTCAAAGGAGATACCCTTGGTGAAAGTCCTGTGGCGAAACCATTCGGTTGAGGAAGCAACGTGGGAAGTTGAGGCGGATATGCGCAGGACATATCCTCATTTATTTCAAGACTAAGGTTACTATGTTAATTGAAATTCGGGGACCGAATTTCTTAAGGGGAGAAGATTGTAATACCCGGGAAATTTTTTCGGCGTTTAAAATGAAATGAAAGGGAAAGAAAAGAAGTAGAAAATAATTTTTGGACTTAATTCAGGACCTAAGGAATTGGAAACCTGAATTAAGTAGGGAAATGGAATAAAATTGAAATTTATTTTTCAGCCTTACTTATTTAATATTATTATTTTTATATATTAGAAAATAAAAGAAAATAAAATTTTAATTGGAAGGAGGAGAGATTAAATTGGGGATATTTTCAGATTTTTTTATATATTATTATTATTAGTATTACTATTTAGTTATTTTATTTATTAATTATTAATTATTTTAGTTTATTTTAATTATTATAATTATATAATTATTTAATTGTTTTATTTTAAGTAGGGGGTGGGAGTCGTGGGTTAGAAATAAGAAAGAAAGGGAGAAGAAAGAATTGGAAAGGATAAGAAAGAAAGAAGAAAGGGGAGGAGAGAGAGGGAGAGGAGCTCGTCGAGTAGGAAGAAGGAGAAGAGGTGGGTGCACCGGAAAGGTGACCAGGGAGAGCTAGCCGACGTCGGAACAGTCACCGGAGCTCGGGTACTACGTCTCCTACACCTTCCACCAATCGAATCAAAGGTTGGTAACCCCAATTTCTTTCGAAACCCCCAATTTCTTCATTTTTAGGGATTTCTTCGATCCACCTTCGATTGAGTTGTTTCAAGGGTAGATTGAGACCTAGGAAGTGTTCTTGAACACTTAGTTAGGGTAAGAATCGAGACTATATCCTCGGGTTTAGCCGAATTCGAATTTTGAAGGGTTTGGGGTTGAAAATTCTAAATATTCATAAATTAGGGAAATTATTAATAATTAGGATTGAGCTTGGATTTGAGTAAATAGGCTTGGATTGGAATTATTGAAATTATATTGTTGAATTATTAGTTGAACAAGACCCGTGAAGAGCTGGCTCGAGGTTACTAAGGTTGAACCTTAATGTTAACGTGCCGGGTCCCTACTCGGATTGCCCAAATACACTTTAAGGGTGATGTTGAGGGCTCCAAACTTGTTTTTTTCAATCTTAAACACCCTAGAATAATTCTAAAAATGTTATTAAGCATCAAGAATTATTTTAGGAACTTTCTTGTTTCTCAAGGATGGAAACTTGCAGAACAATAAAGTCCAAATTTTAAAATGGCAATTTAATTCCTTCGTAATTGTTAGGAAACCTTAAGTAGGATAATTTAGAAGCATATCAAGGTTTAATAACTCAAATCCAAGGCTCCAAAATCAATTCAAGGTGAGCGATAATTATACGAAACCAAGTGTGTAGCACTTGAGAGTCTCATGGAAGAGAGGGAAGACGGATAAGACCAAGAACTCGGTTCTTGGCAACGTCTAGGTGCATTTTTAGGCGCGAGCATACCATACGCATATGAGTTGCATATAGTTAAGATTGTTAACCACATAAATGCGTTTGTTAGGAAACCACGACTCGTTCGGAGCGGGAGTTACTCCAGGACAAGCGCAAGGAAGCCGTCCAGGTGAGGGGTTTCTCATCCTTGCCCTACAGGGTTGATTGAGGATGTGGATATGTGGTTTGTCTACTTGCCTATGTGTAAGAATTTCTTAGTGGTTAACATGCTATTGTTGTTCCTAAACTTTTATATGTGAAAATATTTGTATATGTGTGTTTGACTACAGGTAAAGAGGTATTGGAGGGTATCCATGTGATGACATGAAATACGCCGAACAGTACAAGCAAGGGGGTAAGTTGTTGATTGAGTCTAAGGTTTGTTTTACCCTATTAATTAGAAACTCATTAAAGAAATCGTATAGAAGTTGTTAGTAAATGTCGACGTTTCACGGTAATTGAACTTAGGGAAGACCTTAGAGCTAGGTTATGATCTAAACCAAGGGTTTGGGAACAATATGAGGATTAATACGATCTCTTAATTGATTAGTGAGTCGTAGGGATGTTCACACTACCAAGGTAAAGTCAATTTAGGATAGTAATGGGTAGATAGACTCAGGATCCCAGCTGAAAGCTTGGAAAGAGAAACAAATTAAAACAATTGCCCGTTGAGGCCATTGCCCTAGCCTGGTACTAGGGTCAGTTAAAGAGTAAAGAATTTGCCCGTTGAGGCCATTACCCTAGCCTAGCCCTAGGGTCAGTTAAAGAGTAAAAGATTTACCCGTTAAGGCCATTGCCCTAGCCTGGTACTAGGGTCAGTAAAAGACTAAAAGATTTGCCCGTTGAGGCCATTGCCCTAGCCTGGCACTAGGGTCAGTTAAAGATTTAAAAAGAAATTGCCCGTTGAGGCCATTGCCCTAGCCTGGTACTAGGGTCAGTTGAATGATTTACAGCTTTCAGATGATATGTTAAATATGATTGTTTGCTTATGAGAAGCAAGATAGAAAAGCATGATCCGTAGGTTTATCTGTGATTTTAATGTTATATTAATATTGCCTGATCATAATATAATATTTGATAAACTGGACTTTCATGCGCATGTGATTGTGGGTGTTTCCCTTTCCCCAGCTGTAGTGGTACTCGCCGCTACGGCGAGGATGGGAAGCTTCTCACTGAGTCTGTTTGACTCACTCCCTCTGCTTCAATGTTTCAGATACAGGGATCGGGCAGGCATCGACATCCAGACAGTGATACGGACATCAGACCATCCTTATGCTCTTGTTCGTTTGGGTGGACTCCTTTGGTTATTTTGATTTCTCTTGTTGTACATATTTTAAAGTTGTAAGAGTTGTATATATATATTTACAGATTTTGATATGTACCTACTCTAGAATTGTCAGCTTCACATGTACTTAAAGACAAGGTCAAGTTGGGGATAAACAAGGATATATGTTTGAGTATATAAACTTTTGCCTGTGAATAGGATAGATCGTACGCATTGAGGCGTACGGTCAATATGATATGGATATATATTATGTGTGCTTGCTGCATGTGAATAGGATAGATTGTACGTATTGAGACGTACGGTCAATATGATATTAATATTTACATTATGAGTGCTGATAAATATATCTATACACTGGATTAAGCTGAAGCGGTATTGAGCGAACCGCGGATTGCAGGTTAATTAGGCCACCAGTGAGGTGTGGCCACTAGTATGATATATATATATTGACTGTATAGCAGGGTAGTTATAGTCATTTTTACAGGATAAGGCTTACGAGTTTAGAGGTAAAAATCTAATCCCGTGCCGATCACGAACTCCCGATTTGGGGTCGTGACATTGATATTCATTTTACTTTTTTTAATCAATTTTCGCCAATGAGTGTTTCGAAAACTTGATATTCTTTTTCTATTTTTAATCAGTTTTCGCCGATGAGTGTTTCGAAAACTTGACATTCATTTTTATTTTTTTTAATCAGTTTTCGTCGATGAATGTTTCGAAAACTTGATATTCATTTTACTTTTTTTAATCAATTTTTGCCGATGAGTGTTTCGAAAACTTGATATTCTTTTTCTATTTTTAATCAGTTTTCGTCGATGAGTGTTTCGAAAACTTTATATTCATTTTTATTTTTTTAATCAGTTTTCGCCGATAAGTGTTTTCGAAAACTTGATATTCATTTTTCTTTTTTTAATCAGTTTTCGCCGAGGAGTGTTCTGAAAATTGATATTCATTTTTCTTTTTTTAATAAGTTTTCGCCGATGTGTGTTTCCAAAACTTGATATTAATTTTTCTTTTTCTTAATCAATTTTCGCCGATGAGTGTTTCGAAAACTTGATAGTCATTTTTGGTTTTTAATCAGTTTTCGCCGATGATTGTTTCCAAAACGTAATATTCATTTTTCTTTCTTTTAAATAGTTTTCGCCGATAAGTGTTTCGAAAACTTGATATTCATTTTTCTTTTTCTTAATCAGTTTTCGTCGATTAGTGTTTTGAAAACGTGATATTCATTTTTCTTTATTTAATTAGTTTTCACCTATGAGTGTTTCGAAAACTTGATATTTATTTTTCGTTTTTTAATCAGTTTTCGCCGATGAGTGTTCTGAAAACTTGATATTCATTTTTCTTTTTTTTTAATCAATTTTCGCCCATGAGTGTTTTGAAAACTTGATATTCATTTTTTTCTTTTAATCATTTTTCATCGATGCGTGTTTCGAAAACTTGATATTCATTTTTCTTTTTTTAATCAATTTTCACCGATGAGTGTTTCGAATACTTGACATTCATTTTCCTTTTTTAATCAATTTTCGCCGATGAGTGTTTCGAAAACGTGATATTCATTTTTCTTTATTTAATTAGTTTTCACCGATAAGTGTTTCGAAAACTTGTTGTTCATTTTCCTTTTATAATCAGTTTTCGGTGATGACTGTTCTGAAAACTTGTTAGTCATTTTTATTTTTATAATCAGTTTTCGTCGATGAGTGTTTCGAAAACTTTATATTCATTTTTCTTTTTTTTAATCAGTTTTCGCCAATAAGTGTTTCGAAAACTTGATAGTAATTTTTCGTTTCTTAATCAGTTTTAACTGATCAGTGTTTCGAGAACTTGATATTCTTTTTTCTTCTTTTAATCATTTTTCGCCGAAGAGTGTTTCGAAAACTTGATTTTTTTTCTTTTTTTAATCATTTTTCGCCGATGAGTGTTTCGAAAACTTGATATTCATTTTTCTTTTATTAATCAGTTTTCGACGATGAGTGTTTCGAAAACTTTATATTCATTTTTATTTTTTTAATCAGTTTTCGCCGATGAGTGTTTCAAAAATTTGATATTTATTTTTCTATTTTTTAATCAGTTTTCGCTAATAAGTGTTTCGAAAACTTGATATTCATTTTTCTTTTTTAATCAGTTTTCGCCGATGAGTGTTTCGAAAGCTTGATATTCATTTTTATTTTTTAATTAGTTTTCGCCGATGAACGTTTCGAAAACTTGATATTCATTTTTCTTTTTTTAATCAGTTTTCGCCGATTAGTGTTTCGAAAACATAATGTTCATTTTTCTTTTTTTTAAATAGTTTTCGTCGATGAGTGTTTCGAAAACTTGATATTCATTTTTTTTTTCTTAATCAGTTTTTGCCGATAAGTGTTTCGAAAATGTGATAATTGTTTTTCTTTATTTAATTAGTTTTCAACGATAAGTGTTTCGAAAACTTGACATTTATTTTTCTTTTTTTAATCAGTTTTCGTCGATGAGTATTCTGAAAACTTGATATTTATTTTTCTTTTTTCAATCAGTTTTCGCCGGAAAGTGTTTTGAAAACTTGATATTCATTTTTCTTTTTTAAATCATTTTTCACCAATGAGTGTTTCGAAAACTTGATATTCATTTTTTTTAATCAGTTTTCACCGATCAGTGTTTCAAAAACTTGATATTCATTTACATTTTTTTAATCAGTTTTCGTCGATGAGTGTTTCGAAAACTTGATATTCATTTTCCTTTTTTTTAATCAGTTTGCGCCGATGAGTGTTTCGAAAACTTGATAGTCATTTTCCTTTTTTAATCAATTTTCACCGATGATTGTTTTAAAAACTTGATATTCATTTTTATTTTTTTTAATCAGTTTTCGTCGATGAGTGTTTCGAAAACTTGTTATTCATTTTTCTTTTTTTAATCAGTTTTCGCCGATGAGTATTCTGAAAACTTGATATTCATTTTTCTTTTTTTAATCATTTTTCACCGATGAGTGTTTCGAAAACTTGATATTCATTTTTCTTTTTTTAATCAGTTTTCACCGATGAGTGTTTCGAAAACTTGATATTAATTTTTCTTTTTGTAATACCCCGGAAAATTTCGAGGATTAAAGAATGATTTATTTAAAAAAAAAAATTCGAGGATTTAAGAATGATTTATTCTGGGGCTAGGAATTAAAACCTCAAAAAAAGAATATAGAAAAAAATATGAAAGTTAAAAGAAACCGGAAAGGAAATTTTTTCGAAGATTGTAATACTCGAAAATTTTTTTTTGAAGTTTAAAATAAAATAAAAAGGAAAAGAAAAGAAGTAGAAAATAATTTTTGGGGTTAATTCAGGACTTGAGAAATTAGAAACCTGAATCAAATAGGGAAAGGGATTAAATTAAAAATACATGTTAGTTATTATTAATTAATTTATTTTTAATTACATTTATTTATTTATTATTTATTTAATTAATTATTATTATTATTATTTTAAAGAAAAGGGGGAGGGTTTGCCATGGGTTTATATATATATATATTAAAAGAAAGAGAAAAAGAGAGAAAGGGTGCAGGGAGAGAGAGAAGACGAGAGAAGATTGAGAGAGAGAGGAGAGGCGTGAGGAAGAAGAAGAAGAAGAAGGGTTGGGGTTGGCTGGAAAGGTGACCGGGGAGAGCTAGTCGACGCTAGAAAAGTCACCGGAGTTCGAGTACGACGTCTCCTACACCTTTCACCAATCGAATCAAAGGTTGGTAACCCCAATTTCATTTGAAAACCTCAATTTCTTCATTTTTAGGGATTTCTTCGATTCACCTTCGATTGGGTTGTTTCGAAGGTAGATTGAGACCTAGAAAGTGTTCTTGAACACTTAGTTGGGGTAGGAATCGAGATTATATTCTCGGATTTGCCCAAATTCGAAATTGAAAGGATTTGGGGTTAAGATTCTAATTATTTATAAATTGGGGAAATTGTTGATAATTAGGATTGAGCTTGGATTTGAGTAAATAGGCTTGGATTGATGTTATTAAAATTATATGGTTGGAATATTAGCTGAACAAGACCCGTGAAGAGCTGGCCCGAGGTTACTAAGGTTGAACCTTGACGTTAACGTACCGGGTCCCTGCTCGGGTTGCCCAAATACACTTTAAGGGTGATGTTGAGGGCTCCAAACCTCTTCTTTTCAATATTAAACACCCTAGAATAATTCTAAATATGCTATCAAGCATCAAGGATTTTTTTTAGGTACCTTCTTGTTTCTCAAGGATGAAAACTTGCTGAACAATGAAGTCCAAATTTTTAAATGGTAATTTTATTCCTTCATAATTATTAGGAAGCCTTAAGTAAGATGAATTAGAGGTGTATTGAGGTTTAGAAACTAGATTTCTTAGAACCTGAGTAAGAACATAAGTTGAAACAAAAATGCTTAGACCTTCCTAAAATTAGGATTCCTTCAAATCAAATTAGATAAGCTTCTTTAGATGTGAATACAAGTTGGATAGAGGTTTAATACTCAAATCCAAGTATGTGAAACACTCAAGTAGAGTGCTATATTCGAGTAAGTCAAGTGTCCGAGGAAGGATACGCATAAATTGGGATAGAGAAGTCCGATAAGACCAAGAGCTTGACTCTGTGGCAACCATGGACTACAGGTGAGAGTAATGGAGAGATAAATAACAAGTTAAGCTAAGTAATAACTTTAATGAAATAAATGTTGTTCTTATAGGAACAACGACGCGCAATAGAGTGCAACATGAACTCCGAGGAGACTTAAGTTACAGGAGAGGATTGCATGGACGGTTGGCGAAGGTGAGGGTTCTTCCATCTCTGCTCCTAGGTTTGTATGCTTATGTGGATTATATGAGTATGTATATTCTCTGCTTGTCTGGCATGTGTTAGCTTGAGGTATAGAAAGCTAAAAGATTGAAAGAACTAGAAAATAGGTTGTGGAAAGTAGCTTGGATAGGAAGACATATGAGTAGAGAATAATTGTTTGTTATGATTGGTGTGTTACAAATCCAACTCATACACTCCGGAGCCGTGATGAGTATTTTATTAAATCTTTTCCACAACGGTGGCAAGAGTCCTTGTACGGAAGGGCTAAACTTTATTTTGAAAACTCGTCACGACGGTGACTTAAATTAAAATCATGCAAAGGGAGTTATTGGTGGGTTTCGGATTTGGTTATGCTAGCGATGTGATACATCAACTAGAACAACGTCAGATGGTACTTGAGACCTCAGTTTTATAATCACCATGACGATGGTCATTGCCCTATCCTGGCAATAGGGTCAGAAAGGATTTATATTCCTATGACGATAGCTTGAGGCTCAGAGAGTTCATCTGGACGGGTATATGAGTTATATCCTGTTGAGAATACTTGTACATATTAATAAGGAGAAGAATTGTTGATCCTTCGGGAAAGATACAAAGAATCCTATTAATATGTGAGACTAAGGTAAGGAGACACGGGAGGAACCTATGGGTGAACCGTGAGCCTAGTCTAGTAAAAGAGAAATCATCCTGTGGAGTTGGTCCAGGGTGTGTCAGTGGCCATACTTCGAGACGTCGTGTCGTGCCCGCCATGTGGCCTGGTTGGGTCATGGACGAGTGGGCTCAAGCTATTGCCCCGCAGCAAGGGGTCAGGACGTGCCATGTGGTGGCTACGTATTAGTTGTTTGATAGATAGAAGTTGATTGTGTTTGATTAATAGAATTGTCACAAGTTGACCAGTACCCAAGTGAAGGGGTTAAGTATGTTTGATTAACAGAATTGTCACGAGGTGACCAATACCCAAGTGAATGGGTTAAGTATGCTTTGCCACGTGGTGGCCAGCAACCCGAGTGCACGGGTTCGAGGTAGAAAAGCCATGTAGTGGCTAGTAAATACCCCAGAGTGGGGGAAGTTAAGTAGATGTTTGTTATAGTATCTGCGTGTAATTAAAGAATTGTCTGTGTTTGCATATTATTGCTGATTGTGCAGCGGAGATGTGACATACAGGATTACGTCATTACAACATCTTGTTTGATTTAGATATGCTGAACGTGAGAGGACCGGTAAGTAAATGCCGGCACTATGTGTTACGTGTTTAATTATTGATTGATGACGTGGAATAATCTGCTGCATGTTTACAGTTATTAAATGCATGTGAGTGTTTGGGTGAAATTTCGGTTGTTGTGTGATCACCAAGAATGTATGCTAACAACAGTAACTAGTTGTTTTTGCATGTGGTTGTGTATGACTCCCAAACCCAGCGCTATGGTACCCACCTTGCGTCGGGGATGGGAGAGTCCTCACTGAGTCGCGTGGTCAAGGCTCACACCTCATTTTTACTACACAGAGACAGGTTAAATACAGGTGGAAGAAGTCTCGGTGGAACGAGGGACAGGAAAAACTTTCCAAGACCCACAACTTGTTCATGTGGGTGAATAAATTGTAACTGTAATTTAATTTACTTTATCATTGCATCATAAAGTAAAGGGTAGACGTACCCAATTAGATTGTATTACTAAATCTAGAACTGTCAGCTTCACACACCTTAAAGATCAGGATTAGTTATCTTGCGATATAGGGAAAACTTGTTTTCAAAATATATATATATATACATATATCTGTTGCATGTGAATAGGATAGGCAGCATCTTCGGATGTGTAGCCAGTACACAGGTTAAATATATTATGTGTGTTTTCCTATATCTATATCTTGAAGCGGCACTGGCCGTGGATTTGCTTGCCTAGGATAGGCCACCATTTCGGTGTAGTCATGGTATTATACTGCATGTGGATGTATTTTCAATAATAGATATTCTGTTAATTAGGTGATAAGGCTTACAGGTACAGGGATATTCCCTGTGTCTGTGCCGGTCACGGTCCTCTAAACGGGGGTCGTGACACGATTAGTGTTTCGAAGACTTGATATTCATTTTACTTTTTTTTAATAAGTTATCGCCGATAAGTGTTTCAAGCACTTGATAGTCACTTTTCGTTTTTTAATCAGTTTTAACTGATCTGTTTCGAGAACTTGATATTCATTTTTCTTCTTTTAATCATTTTTCGCCGATTAGTGTTTCGAAAACTTGATTTTTTTTTTCTTTTTTTCATCATTTTTCGCCGATGAGTGTTTCGAAAACTTGATATTCATTTTTCTTTTTTTAATCAGTTTTCGCCGATAAGTGTTTTGAAAACTTGATATTCATTTTTCTTTTTTTTAATCAGTTTTCGACGATTAGTGTTTCGAAAACTTGATATTCATTTTTCTTTTTTTTAATAAGTTTTCGCCGATAAGTGTTTCGAGCACTTGATAGTCATTTTTCGTTTTTTAAACAGTTTTAACTGATCTGTGTTTCGAGAACTTGATATTCATTTTTCTTCTTTTAATCATTTTTGCCAATGAGTGTTTCGAAAACTTGATTTTTTTTCTTTTTTAATCATTTTTCACCGATTAGTGTTTCGAAAATTGATATTCAATTTTTTAATCAGTTTTCGCCGATGAATGTTCTGAAAACATGATATTCATTTTTCTTTTTTTAATCAGTTTTCGCCGATTAGTGTTTTCAAAACTTGATATTCATTTTCCTTTTTTTATCAGTTTTCGCCGATGACTGTTTCGAAAACGTGATATTCATTTTTCTTTATTTAATTAGTTTTCACCGATGAGTGTCTCGAAAACTTGATATTCTTTTTATATTTTTAATCAGTTTTCGCCGATGAGTGTTATGCAAACTTTATATTCATTTTTAATTTTTTTAATCAATTTTCGCCGATGAGTGCTTTCGAAAACTTGATATTCATTTTTCTTTTTTTAATCAGTTTTCGCCGATGAGTGTTCTGAAAAATTGATATTCATTTTTTTTAATCAGTTTTCGTCGATGAGTGTTTCGAAAACTTGATATTCATTTTTCTTTTTTTTTAATCAGTTTTCGCCGATGAGTGTTTCGAAAACTTGATAGTCATTTTTCATTTTTTAATCAGTTTAACTGATCTGTGTTTCGAGAAGTTGATATTCATTTTTCTTCTTTTAATCATTTTTTGCCGATTAGTGTTTCGAAAACTTGATATTCATTTTTCTTTTTTTAATCAGTTTTCGCGGATGAGTTTTTCGAAAAACTTTATATTCATTTTTATTTTTTTTAATAAGTTTTCGTCAATGATTATTTCGAAAACTTAATATTCATTTTTCTTTTTTAGTTAGTTTTCGCTAATGAGTGTTTCGAAAACTTGATATTAATTTTCCTTTTTTAATCATTTTTCGCCGATGAGTGTTTCGAAAACTTGACATTAATTTTTCTTTTTTTAATTAGTTTTCGCCGATGAGTGTTTCGAAAAGTTGATATTCATTTTCCTTTTTTAATCAGTTTTCGCCGATGAGTGTATCGAGAACATGATATTCATTTTTATTTTTATTAGTCAGTTTTCGTCGATGAGTGTTCTAAAAACTTGATATTCATTTTTCTTTTTTTTTTATCAATTTTCGCCAATGAGTGTTTTGAAAACTTGATATTCTTTTTCTATTTTTAATCAGTTTTCGCCGATGAGTGTTTTGAAAACTTTATATTCATTTTTATTTTTTTTAATCAGTTTTCGCCGATGAGTGTTTTCCAAAACTTGATATTCATTTTTCTTTTTTTAATCAGTTTTCGCCGATGAGTGTTCTGAAAACTTTATATTCTTTTATATTTTTTTTAATCAGTTTTCGTCGATGAGTGTTTCGAAAACTTGATATTCATTTTTATTTTTTTTAATCAGTTTTTGCCGATGAGTGTTTTGAAAACTTGATAGTCATTTTTCATTTTTTAATCAGTTTTCGCCGATGAGTGTTTCGAAAACTTGATAATCATTTTTCTTTTTTTAATCAGTTTTCGCCGATAAGTGTTTCGAAAACTTGATATTCATTTCCCTTTTTTAATTAGTTTTCACCGATGAATGTTTCGAAAACTTGATATTCATTATTATTTTTTTAATCAGTTTTCGTCGATGAGTGTTTCGAAAACTTGATATTCATTTTTCTTTTTTTCATCAGTTTTCGCCGAAAAGTGTTTCGAAAACTTGATATTCATTTTACTTTTTTTAATCAATTTTCGCCGATGAGTGTTTCGAAAACTTGATATTCTTTTTCTATTTTTAATCAGTTTTTGCCGATGAGTGTTTTGAAAACTTTATATTCATTTTTATTTTTTTAATCAGTTTTCGTCGATGAGTGTTTTCGAAAACTTGATATTCATTTTTCTTTTTTTAATCAGTTTTCGCCGATGAGTGTTCTGAAAACTTGATATTCTTTTTTATTTTTTTTAATTAGTTTTCGTCGATGAGTGTTTCGAAAACTTGATATTCATTTTTCTTTTTTCAATCAGTTTTCGCCGATGAGTGTTTCGAAAACTTGATAAT
Source organism: Senna tora (assembly GCA_014851425.1). Lineage (NCBI taxonomy): Eukaryota > Viridiplantae > Streptophyta > Magnoliopsida > Fabales > Fabaceae > Senna > Senna tora. The sequence goes on from CM026264.1 coordinate 21,674,599, forward strand.
CATTTTTCTTTTTTTAATCAGTTTTCGCCGATGAGTGTTTCGAAAACTTGATATTCATTTTCCTTTTTTAATCAGTTTTCGTCGATGAATGTTTCGAAAACTTGATATTCATTATTATTTTTTTAATCAGTTTTCGTCGATGAGTGTTTCGAAAACTTGATATTCATTTTACTTTTTTAATCAATTTTCGCCGATGAGTGTTTCGAAAACTTGATATTCTTTTTCTATTTTTAATCAGTTTTCGCCGATGAGTGTTTCGAAAACTTTATATTCATTTTTATTTTTAATCAGTTGTCGCCGATGATCGTTTTCGAAAACTTGATATTCATTTTTCTTTTTTTAATAAGTTTTCGCCGATGAGTGTTCTGAAAACTTGATATTCATTTATATTTTTTTAATCAGTTTTCGTCGATTAGTGTTTCGAAAACTTTGATATTCATTTTCCTTTTTTTTTAATCAGTTTTCGCCGATGAGTGTTTCGAAAACTTGATAGTCATTTTTATTTTTAATCAGTTTTCGCCGATGAGTGTTTTCGAAAACTTGATATTCATTTTTCTTTTTTTAATTAGTTTTCGTCGATGAGTGTTCTGAAAACTTGATATTCATTTATATTTTTTTAATCAGTTTTCGTCAATTAGTGTTTCGAAAACTTTGATATTCATTTTCCTTTTTTTTAATCAGTTTTCGCCGATGAGTGTTTCGAAAACTTGATAGTCATTTTTCGTTTTTTAATCAGTTTTCGCGATGAGTGTTTTGAAAACGTAATATTTATTTTTCTTTCTTTTAAATGGTTTTCGCCGATAAGTGTTTCGAAAACTTGATATTCATTTTTCTTTTTTTAATCAATTTTCGCCGATGTTTGTTTCCAAAACTTGATATTAATTTTTCTTTTTTTTAATCAGTTTTCGCCCATGAGTGTTTCGGAAACTTGATAGTCATTTTTCGTGTTTTAATCAGTTTTCGCCGATGAGTGTTTCGAAAACGTAATATTCATTTTTCTTTCTTTTAAATAGTTTTTGTCGATGAGTGTTTCGAAAACTTGATATTCATTTTTCTTTTTCTTAATCAGTTTTCGCCGATTAGTGTTTCGAAAACGTGATATTCATTTTTCTTTATTTAATTCGTTTTCACCGATGAGTGTGTCGAAAACTTGATATTCATTTTTTTTAATCAGTTTTCGCCAATGATTGTTCTGAAAACTTGATATTCATTTTTCTTTTTTCTAATCAGTTTTCGCCAATGAGTGTTTTGAAAACTTGATATTCATTTTTGTTTTTTTAATCATTTTTCACCGATGAGTGCTTCGAAAACTTGATATTCATTTTTCTTTTTTAATCAGTTTTCGCCGATGAGTGTTTCGAAAACTTGATATTCATTTTTCTTTTTTTAATCAGTTTTCGCTATTGGGAAAGGTCAGGATCCACATGACCCGACCCGACCCAGGGACCTAAAAGAAAAATTGAAAATAAATCCAGGCAAAAATAAATATTGCGGAAGCTACTAACCTGGACGCCATCGCTAAAACCTCGGATCTTGCCAGTGCCTCTGCTCCACTAGGGCTGACCTCCAATCGATGAGCTCTGAAAAGGGCCGCACCCAACGGAGGACTCTACCTATTAGAGGTAGAGCCACATGTCCACGACTGATGTGCGGAAGAAGACTCTAGAGAAAGAGAAAATTACACTGAGTGGGGTTTCCCAAACGGGACCCCCCTTTCCAACACATGGAATGAGCAACTAGAAAGGGGTGGAGTCACTCCTATATATAGGAGGATGAGAGAGCTCCCATCATTGACGCAAGCAATGTGGGACTTGGAATATGAACAAAATATTCAATTCCATCATGATCACCTAGCCCACTTTGGGCCACGAGTACGGGCTCGTGTGACCTCCGATGAGAGTCATTTTCATTTCGTTCTCTTCGTCTCTCTGCAAGCTATCCAACGGATCCTCACTTGACCCGATCAGACTCCAACATGGGCGGATATTTAGTCCCAAAGACCCCAATATATCCAACATACTCCCATTCGCACATGGTGGGAGGCCCATAACTATCTTTATCACAAAGGACTTCTCTATTTCTCTTTCTCTCGTCGTCTTCTTTCATACTCCGTGTCAGTCGTGACCGCTTGGCACGATATGTGGGAGCCTTATACTAGAAGCCTGTTAGGGCCCAGATATAAGTGATGCTACAACCCAAGTGTCTGATGATGTGACCACATGTCTCACCGAAAAATAGTGCCATGGATTCCCTAGACGTGTTCATATACATGGCTAGTCCAATCCCTCTAAGTCTACAATAAGACTAGGACTTCAGCCATACTCAGTTGCGATAGGTATCCACATCCATGAGAACCTCAAAGGGATCACATAATGGGTCGACCTCAGGATACTATCACACATGCATATGTCAACACAATATTCCTTTCGACTCTTATCAATTGAATCAAAGATAGCTGCTTTCCTAACAGTCTTCCATTGGGCCGTATTTTTCCATAGCCTCTTGGAAAGATATCAAAGTAGCAAGCACTACCTTATCTCTTCATGACAGAGTCAAAGTACATAAGGGTACCCTTTGAAAGGATTGATGCATCCTTTCAGGGACTCACACAGCATTGAAGCAGGGATTCTTTCACATGCTTCCCTTGCGGTTCTTAAAGCACATGCGGTATGAAACGCACGTTGTGGTGTTCTCGAGCGTATGTCGATTTTGATCCTCAATCAGTTACACCACACAGACCTTAGTCCAGACTCACTTAGAATCTGACCTGAGTTTGATACCACACTTCGCTCGCTTCACATAGCGCCAAGTGGAGCACTCACGTCTGGCTACAGGCATTATGAATAGCGGGAATTCATAATTCGATCACAAGACCTCATCATCTTAGCGGATCTCATCCTAGTACACTTACTAGGGCGACTTATCAATTCTCAGTGGCGTTTTCCTGTCTAACACTCGGCGCTTTTCAACTGCCTCTGGATATTCACACTATATCTCATTTTGGTGTTCAAGGAAAAAGCACCCAAGTCTCATCATGGCCCACACCACTTGCGTGTCCAAGGCGGTTGCTCGTGTGAGAGAGCCAACCTCCAAAGCCTGTACGACATACTTTATATATTGTGTAATAAGTACCTATGTTTCTTGATCCACACAAAATAAAGGTAAGCCTAGGCATCACACTTTACTTATGATCAAGGAATAGAGCTCTCACAAAGTTTGTCCTCATGACATAAATTATGTTAAGTCACCCTGGTTCTAAGCAATCCAGTGTATCTAAAACACTTGTTTTATGGCTTGTATCTCTATACAGCCAACCCACCAATGCGGGTCCGTGAGGGTATAGAGCCAATGCTCTATCACAGGTCATAATGTGAGGACCCTCTCTCTGGTCACTTGATGCTTAGACTGACACAACAGGGTAGTTAACTACTGTGTAACGATGTCTCATGCAAAGTTATGTTGCGTTCTCTTGTGGTACTTAGGCTTTCTTTGGTGTAAACCATAGATGTTTGACTTGATGAGATCAATGTCACTAGGTCAACAGCTCTTTCTGCGATCTATAAGTGACTTTAGATCTTCCAATCCAAACTACCTTGTACTGCTGATGATAATGCAATGAACTCTATGTCCCTAGTGGACAGAGAAATGCATAATCCTTACTTGCTTCTCTGCAAGATGGTTCAAGTGCTTAGCAAAGCAAACCAAGACGTGGATGTCCTCTCATCCAAGTCTCTTACCCAATCGACATCAATGTGTGGCCCACCGTTTGCAGGTCACCAATATGATGAAAACAATCGATTTTCAGCAGCGCTCTTCAGCATCGCCCTTCAAGTATCACATAACACTCTAAACAGTGTGTTTGACCAAGGTTTGACTGATAACGGCTCACAAAGCCAACTACAAAAAGCACGTTGGAGCGAGTACAATCCTAATTGTACTTCAAGCTACCAACCACATGTATCAAAATACTATTCAATGACTCCATCTCTGACTTAATCTTAAGACGAGTGGCAAGACTCAAACTCTTGCCTCTTGCTACTAACACATCATTCGGGTTCAGGTTCCCTCAAATGGAATCCTCCAAGAATCTCTTATTAATAGGATTCTTGTGACAGATCAGAGTGAGTCGATTCTTGGAGCATTCTCCATGAATCTTGACTCCCACTGCCTAACCCAATTCCTTTATCTTAAAGATGAAATGATAGCCGTCCTTAATTGGCTAAAGCAGCCTCTGTGTCATTTCTAGCTAGCCATATGTCTTCTACATATAGTGTGAGGGTAATGAAATACTCTCAGCTTTTCTTGAAATGGACTAAGTGGTCAATTACCATGAGTCTAGATGAAGATGTGAGATCTTAACAGATCCTTGGAGTTGTATACTCTGCGCTCCTGGCCACTTGCCATGAGACCTACGTGCTTGTGCACGTAGATCCTTTCACCTAGTTTGCCATTCAATAAAGTGGTCTTGAAATCCTAATCGATGCACTCCCAGACTTAAACTGGTGACCAAAGCTAGAATCATACTCTGACCACACAACAAACGAGAAGGTTTCGTCACAGTCGATACCTTCTTGTTGTGTGTACTTCTTCATTGGTTAATGTGCCTAGTAGTGGTCGATTGACCAATCTGCCTCCCTTCACTTTTGAGAGCACACTTGTTCTCAAAATGCCTTTTGACGCGACGCAGATCCACCAAGCCTTATACTTGATATGTCCTTATAGACTTCGTCTTTTCATCTTCCATCGTTTTAGTCCACCTTTTACTAGTAGGGCCGGAGAGAGCCTTCAAAACTATCTAAGGCTCTACTTGATCCTTTAGTACTTCTATAGTACTCCTGATTGTGCTTCGTGGAAGAAATGCTCCTCGTAAGCATTATTCCCACTAGACTCAACAACTGGAGATGCGTCTATACGCTCCTCTCAACGTGTTGTAGGTCCGCCTCCTTTAAATAAAGGTGCACATCCTAAAATCTGTCTCCCTTACTCTAGAAAAGTTAGTCTTGAGGATCATTACATCCTTAGACTCAAATTATGTGACCGGAGTGTCTTCATTCTCGCTAATCAAGACGTATCCTTTTGAGTGATCAAGCTATCTTACCAAGATACGCTACTTGCCTCTAGGGTCAAGCTTCTCATACTCATAGGAAGGATCAAGTATGCCATATACCCTCATGGTCTCAGCATACTCTAATCAAGTCTTTTACCTAACTAGAACTCATCAGGAATCATTCACATAATTTGAAAAGGGCATATGGTTAAGTACGAAAGTGACTGTTGGCAAAGCATCTCCCCAATGGGAACGTTCACCTGAGTCATTATCAACTTAACCAACTCCAGGAGCAACTCATTTTTCTGTGGAGTTTGTGGAATAGTTAGTTGTCTAACAATTCCAATTTCATCACATAACTGTGAGAAAATACTAGGCCACTTGCCTTGCCCCCACGCTTATCGGACCACTGATGTTCGAGTGGACTAATTTGATGAAAGCGGGTTTTCTGATTTCATGACTGAATGGTTCTCAGGTTGCTTTGTCTGTAAGGAAACATTTACAAACTAGCATTGGGAATTTGTCCTCACAAATTCTCCTTTGCTAATACGTAATTGCGTCCCACACGCACTTGCCAAATAGGTCTATCAACCACAGAGGAAGACACAGCAACAGGTTGCTTTGTCTGTAAGGCAACGTTTACAAACTAGCATTGGGAATTTGTCCTCACAAATTCACCTTTGCTAATACGTAATTGCGTCCCACACGCACTTGCCAAATAGATGTATCAACCACATAGGAAGACAAAGCAAAGCAACTAGTTTAATTACGGGAATGTAATTCAAAGTGTACCACAGCACACTACAAAAAACAGAGTATCTAACGGCGGTGCCTCGTTTTACTTTTTGCGTTCTGCTTCACTTAATTCATTTTTCACATAATCAACACATTGCTCCCTGTTTTTCTGCAAATCTACGGTATGTATTTGACCTTGCAATCACTTTTCCCCTTTCTCTGGTGAAATTGACACTTTGCCCTAAACTTGATCTTGTAGTTGTTGGAGGAATAGCATTTGACCTTGTTGACTCTTTGTTGGGAATTAATAAGAGTAAACACTTTGCTGGGACGGTGTTGGGAACGCTCACCGGTTCAGAGAGTAGACCAGCGAAGGTTATAGGTAAGGTTGACACTAAGAAAACGAGAAGAGAGATGATGAATGATTGCATTTTTTTGTTTTGTTGTTTTGACTTTAACGCCGAATGTATAGACTGTGATGAGATGTAGTAATGAGTGAGGGTTAGGCTTTGTTTGGTATTCGAGAAAAATGTGGCTGCCGTTGTGGGAACAAGAAAGGTAGTGTGAGGAAAAAGTAGGAAAAATAATTTGGGTAGTGGAGAAGAGAAAGAGAAGAACTTTTGGGAGAGTCTGGGAAGAATGCTTTTGGAATCTCAGGAGCTTACTTTGCCGAAACAGGGTGCTTACTTTGTTGACTCTTTCTTATGGTAGATTTAAAGTCAATTCAATTGCAATTTTGCTGATTGAAATATTAAGCTCATGCTTTCTTCATGTTTGAGAGATTCTGAAATGAAAAGAAAAGGAAATGAAAAGTACAGCAGCCCTTGATCATTTAAGTATTGGAATATAGAAATGAATATATGTTGGAAGTAATGGGGTAAAATAATTACAGACTTAGTAGTGTTCATTTAAAGTTTGATAGAAAGATATTATCTCAACCTAATTAGGCTTACGTGATCTTCACCTAATTAAATTAAGAGCCAGGAAACCACATACATAGGAGTAGGAATGTCTTATGATCTATACTTTCCTTTGTTTTGATTTGGTAGAAGATAGATGTAAGCTGCTAAGTTATGCTTGTTGGTGGGTTTCATCTTCTTACAATTTAAATCTCTATTGATCCTGAGATGTTTAATTTTAATTTGACAATACAATAATGTGTTTAGTCTAGACTATATATTTTTAGGAAATGGAAAAACAAAGAGCCCAAATAATATTCCTAGAGACAATTTGGTATGGGAAGTGGGAAGATGCTAATATGGATGGTCCCTTCTTTTGCCAAAAAGCTATACAAAACATCTCTGGCAATTAGTTGAAGATCATATATATGTCTTTTAATTTCTAATTGGTTTTATTGTGTAAAGAGGGCACATCTTCTAATTTCTTAATTGAATAGATGAGCCAAATTACCTACATTACTATCGTAATTTTATTTTATGGTTTTCGGGCTCTTAATCTGTCTTATCAGCTAGTATCAATCAACCCATTTATTTTCACCTTTTTTTAACGTCTCAATATCAAAATCCGTTTGTTGGTTATGCTCTCTCTTTACTACAAACCAGTCTTCTGCATTTGTACTGCATCCTACATGCAATATCCCTTAACACAGACTATAAATGATATCATTCAATGTAGTTTAAATCAATTTGGTTTGATGCAATCTTGTAGGTGTATGCTGCATATCTTTGTTTTTTTAAGTAATAGTACTGTTCAAACTTCCAGAGAAGAGGATATTGGTTTTGTGGAATTTCTTATGCTTACTCAATGCTGTCCATGCCCAATGATGGGTGATGGCAGTTTTTAGTAGTTATAAAATGGTATTCTTCAGAATAATTTCACTGACTTCATTCTTAAGATGAAGTCCGAAACCAGTCTTAAGTGAATACTTTTTACCTGCTAATACTTTGTTGCTGTATTATGTACACAGTACTTATTGGACTGCTATTTGTGATTTTTGGATTTGGGGGAGTATAAAATCCTTATTGGGAAAATAATTCCGTAAAAAAACTTATGATGATTAAGTTAATCCTCACTGAATAATTTAGCGACAAGTGACAAGAAGTCAATGAGTTCATACGACCTACTTATTTTGGATATTCATAGGATAGTTGAGTGGGGGTAAAATACAATGGCATATTAGAGCGTAGTTTATGGGAAAAGTACGTTTGTTAAGTATGGGTAATAATTTTTTGTACTGAGGTATTTGATAGTGAATGTACAACAATAATATGGTGACAATTGAGTGTGAGTTGATTGAGTGAGGTACATTACTATGTTGGATCATATTGGTGGATGGATGATACTTATGTTAGTTATCAGTTAGTTAATTGAATAATGTTTAAGAATCATATTAGTTGGTCACAGAAGTTTAGTAGGTGAAGCAGTACCCCCCAAAATAATTAGATGTTATATAAGTTGTTAGTATTCTAGTTGTTGATTAAAAAGCATAGAGCCAGGATCTGAAATTAAGACACATATATAAAGGATTACATAACATCGGTGTTGACCACCAACACCAAGCAAATTAAAGCACAGATAGAGAAAGATGGATTAGTAATTACATTGATAAAAGGAAAAGATTGGAATTGGTAGTTGGTAAATGGTAGGCCTAGTAGTTCTCCTCATCACGAGGAAGTGGAAGATGTGATCTGTTGATGAAGAAGGTCTCATAAATGAAGCCGGCGAGACCAGTACACAGTACTTATTGTTCTTAATCATTATGCCTTCATTAAGTATAAAATCCTTCTATCAAAAAAAGTGCTTAGTCCGCGATCAAATCTGATTATTTTAACAGCAACATGGGAAGATGTAATTGAGAAATAATGACGAAGTGAAAACTGATATGGTTCAAGAGATAAGAGATGGTTCGTATTTATAGGCGAGATATAGGTGAGAATTTTGATTATTCCTTGAGATGGTTGGATGATTGTGTGCATGTATGTGCGTTTTTTGTTTAATGCTTTTCCCAACTTGTTGAACACAGCAGACAAAATATACTTTTCAAGTAAAGTAGTCAGAGATGGCGTTTTTTGTTAATGTCTGCGGCCTTCATGCATCTTTCTCAGAAGAGCTTGAGAGACATAGAAAACAATCAACTTTAATTTTTGGATGAGAATCCCAACTAACCTCCTAATTTGAGTTAAAGTTTTTCTTTTCATTTTATATCTGTGAATTGATTATGAAGAACTTCCTCTTGCCTTTTAATATGATGCAACTAACTCTAAGATAAAGATGTTTTTGTTGTGACCCTCAACATCAGGGGCATTCTATAATTGACGGCAATTCAATGAATTCATGATATAACTATATATATTATTCTTTATATTTATTATTCCCCAAATAAATGTATACGTATATATTTTGTTGTTGATTATTAATATTTGTGATGTCTCACTCTGTCACTCACAAGTCACAAGCGCACACGTAGTCCACACAGAAAGAGAGAGAATGATCCCTTATTAATGGTTTGGAAAATGTGGGGCTGGAGAGGAATATAAAATACAAGTGTCAATTTATAAGGTGAATGTGGGTTCGATGCAAATTAAAAGCAATCTGTCTCGTGACTCTCTCTTGTTGTTTAGCTCAGCTCTTTGTGGCCATGAAATAGGGAGCACATATTAGGATGCAGAATTATAACGCATTCACGGGTGGAATCTAAACTCTTTGATTAAATGCAAATTACAGAAGAGACACATACATCCTCATACTTAATTAATTGTATTAGAATTTGATGGTGACTTCACCTGAAATAAATTAATGAGGAAGTTTCGGTAATCATGCAAAGGCAATGAATGTAGGTAGCGTGCAGTGTGTGGCTCAAGTATGTTTATGTAAGCAAATTTTGGTGCGAGAAGAATGATTTGCTTTGTTTTGTAAAACAGGGTAGTGATGTGAGGGGTTTTATAGAGATGTAGCTTTTAGACATAGAAAATGGAATTGTTGAGCTTGAGTATACATTAACAAAATAAATTATTTGATTTTTGAATTTTTATTTCTATCAATTATTTAGTTTTTAAATAATGAAATAGACTATTTGGTTATCCATGAATGAAGGCATAATGAGTAAACTAAAGCCTGCAAGTAACATAATCTCAAATAGTTAACTATATATATGTGAAAAAATAGTTAACTATATATATGTGAAATTTTTTAAACAATTATTTGGTCTAAAAGTGCTTAGTCCGCGATCAAATATGATTTTTTTAACGTGAACAGATAATTTATTTAATTATAATCTCAACTCCTTTATGAAAATGATTTAGGGAATTCACTTTTAAAACTAGCTGTGGTGCATAAGTTAGTGAGATTCCCTAAATGTATAGATTCCCATTAGGCCATATTTCCAACTTGCTTTGCGTTTTGTTTTCATTTTGCTATTTCTTAATATTCCATTTCAATTGTTCTTTTTCTACCAAAAAAAAGGTATCTTTCTTTCATATTCTTTAATGAGCAACAACTGAGATTATAGTTTCTTATATATTTATCATTATCCTTAGCCCATTATGACTTCTTCCTATATTTTTCTCTTGTGAAAACTTATTTTTCGTAGGTTCAATTGCGGCTTGACTACAGTTGTGCTTTCATTTCCAACTACATCAATATAGACGAAACTTGAAAGTAAGTATGATAAAAGTAAATATTTTATTATTAAACTCTTTGATTGAAATATGATCATATTTTCCTGCATTGTTGTTTTGCTACATTTAGTCCTAAGTTGACCTTTAGCTCAAAAAATTTGTTGACATGTCTTAATTCTAATATAGTTCTATTTTTGAGTTCACTTTGAAAAAATTATGCATTTTTATTAAACTTTCAATTTTATGCCTTGGAGGATGGCAGAACTTGATTGTATTGGGGCAAGTGCTAGGCAAGGAGCATTCTGGACGAGTTCGAGGGTTAGGACTAGGTCCATGACCTTCTCAAGTTTTTGGGCTACCTAAATATCGGTTCAACGACTTAAATTTCAGTTATACAAGTAGTGCACATTCAAATGAAGGATCCTTGCAATCTGAGCTAAGTTCAGTGAAAGAAGAGTTAGAAGCTTTAAAAAAGGAGCGTGAAATGGAGCAAGCTCGTATGAAAGAAAAGTTTGAAGCTCTAGAAAAGGAACGTGAAATGGAGAAAGCTCAGCAATATCACATGGTCAAATATTTAGCTGATCACATGGGAGTAACAATACCATCTGTGATTGTTGGCGAGGTACCATGTCCTGCAACACAGGTAACATAAATGTTTCTTTTCTTCACAACAATGTTAAAATAGACACTACGCGCTTTTATAAAATCTAACTATCTTTCTTTTTCTAATTACAGACACCTGATGTTGGCAGCGCAGAAGCATCACGTCGACGATCATCTGGAGCTAGTCATGATCCATGATCTTATATATTTATGTAGTTCTATTTTGATGTTAGTTATATTTAATTAGTTTTATTTTGTTGCTAGTACTAAACTTTTTAATTGTTATTAATGTATCCTTTATATTTTGAGATTGATAATTATGTTGTGAAGACTTTATTTTGAGTTTATATACAATTGACACTTTATTAGTAGTTGTTGAAGTCATCTCAAATTCTATTATGTTGTCAAGACTTCATTTTGAATTTATATGCAGATGAAATTGTATTAGTATTGTTGAAATTATCTTAAATTCTATTAGGTTTGATTTATTTATTGTTATTGTTGCTAGAGTTTATTTATTGATGTGTAAAGTCTTGAATAGGTTGAGTATAAACGATAAAAAAAATATAGACCAAAAAAAATTTTTGTAAAAAAAACTATTTTAACGGCGGTTGTAACCGTTGCCAAAGGAAACATAACACCATAAATATGGCGACGGTTGCAACCGTCGTTAGAGTAAAAATCTAACGGCGGTTTCAACCGCCGTTAGATTATACTTAATCTAACGGCGGTTGCTACCGCCGTTAGGGTTGCTAATTTAACGGCGGTTTCAACCGCCGTTAGATTTTTTACTCTAACGACGGTTGCAACCGCCGTTAGGTAAAAAATTTTGGGAGCTGAAATTGGCCCTCTAGCGACGGTTGTAACCGCCGTTAGGTAAAAAATATGCCTAACGGCGGTTATTCCAACGGTTGTCTTAACCGCCGCTAGAAGTGGTCCCGACGCATTGATCGGCGACGGTTGCGCAACCGCCGGTAAAGTTCTAGCCACGGTCACAACCGCCGTTAGAGGCATGTTCTAACCGTGGCTAGATGCCCGTTTCCTTGTAGTGGCACAACCATTATCATAAAATCAAAACTAACACTACGGAGTCATGATAATCATGTAGATCATATTATATCTTAAGTTCTCTCACGAAAAAACATCTAATAATGAGTTCCGTTCAGTATCTAGAACACAAAACATTTATAAAGATAAAGAGTGGCCAATACGCAACTTCGTTTTTGTAGTTGCCCAACCTCTTAACTTTAATAATTCTTTGTTCCCACGAGGATACTTCTGCTCCCATTAGGCAAAGGACGGAACTCCATGAACCAATGTTCATGGGTGAGAGGAAAATGATTACTGCAAACAAATTTTGCGCGTAGTGCCTTATGGAATGACACAAGCAACATTTGACCTTGGCCAAAATCTCTTTTCCTCTCTTGCTTTTCCTTTCAACTGAGGCTACTTACCTTACACTTACCCATTCTCTTCCTAGCACCACATCTCTTGGACCCATTGTCCTTGTTCTTGGAGCCTAGAGCTCTAAGTAACTTTAGCCACTTAGGCTACATGCTTGATAGATTTTGCAGCCTTATGCCACCAATTTTTGAGCACTAAGTGGTGTTTAATATCATCAAGAAACTTGATGGTGTTAGTGAAGGTCGGAATGACCTATTTGCACTCCCATTGGGAGGGAAGAGATCTATCAACAGTTTGAACTTGCTGTTTGCTAGTGGGGAGTTTTCAAGTTTACTCATACACGCAAATCATGTTTGATTTCTCCCTTAAATGCGTCTCCACTATCAAAGCGCATCTTGGAGTCATCAAACTTCATTGTAAGTTACCTCAGTTTGGTGGCCATAGTGTCACCAAACCAGTCTCGATAATGTGATCTACGTTTACAAGTTTTGTAGTTATATTATCAGTCAATCCTAAACGCTAACACTAATTACATAGCTCCTTATTACACAACACACAACTCTGGAAAATTGTAATCAACGCAAGACGAGTGTGGATATAATCAGTCTCTACATTTGAGAAGTAGGGTCAACCACCCTCATCACACAGAGAGCCTATATATCTACACTTTTATCTGCTTGACTCAACAATTTTCATAGAATAGTCACATACTATTCAAAATCCCTTTTGGATTCCCACTATGTAAGCGATCAAAAAGGACATCGAGTCGCCAAAGGCACGACCTCGAACTTTCACTTGATTACAATGCTTACAATAATTTAAATAGTCACTTACTATTTAAATTCCCACGTGGATAAGCATTTAGATCGAGTTATGGGTTTGCCACATGCTACCCCTAGCTCTCACTCGAGCAAAACGCTTAAAATAATTTCAACGATCACAAACCGCTTAAATCTCCTCTCTCGTTGTGTATGTGAATGAGTCAAGAGATGGTCATATCCACTCTTTAGACTCCAATTCACCCTAATTTCTCCACATATTTGTATTTGTCTCGCTAAAACTAGAAAAATGACTCAAAAATCGTCAAAATCGGAGCTAAAACGGAGAAATTATGAGCAACAAAAAATTTCGCAATGCTGGTCAACGGTCAACCATTGACCCCTTGTGGTCGCCGGCGGTGCCGGTCACCAGACCAACGCCGGCCGACCACCGCATCCGGCGGTGGCTTGCGGCGGCGGAAGTCGCCGGAGCACCTTCAGCCGCCCGCCGGCACCGGCGCCGACCGCCAGACCCCTGTCGGTCGGTGGCGGTTCAAGTCGGCCGGCCGGCAATCACCGGCAGCTCCGTCATTCGCAGCCAATCAACTCCACCTCATCAGTTAACAGTCCTCCTCCCCAAAGCAGTAGCATACATCCACATGTATATATCTAATTCGTAGGGTACACATACCTTAAATAATATATACATGCATGCATATTAGGTTCTTTAATATTGAAAGGGGAACCTAAATATGTTTCTAGGTTTTAGGGTATATGTTACTAGTCAATATTGAATTAAAAAATTAACTCATATAATTTAAATTCAAAAGACATATGACCCTACCCTACAATGTATGATATAACACATGTTTTAAATCAAATTCAAAACATTTAAATAAAACTGGAAACCTAAGCATGTTCCTAAGTTTTAAATAAAAAAATTCATAGAAGCCCTAAACATGTTCCTAACCCTTTTCAGTTCATCAATCCCTGGAGAACAGAGACCTAGCACAACCAGGCTCTGATACCAATGTTGGGAAAGGTCAGGATCCACATGACCCGACCCGACCCAGGGACCTAAAAGAAAAACTAAAAATAAATCCAGGCAAAAATAAATATTGCGGAATCTACTAACCTGGACGCCATCGTTAAAACCTCGGATCTTGCCAGTGCCTCTACTCCACCATGGCTGACCTCTAATCGATGAGCTCCGAAAAGGGCCGCACCAAACGGAGGACTCTACCTACTAGAGGTAGAGCCACATGTCCACGACTGATGCGCGGAAGAAGACTCTAGAGAAAGAGAAAATTATACTGAGTGGGGTTTCCCAAACGGGACCTCCCTTTCCAACACATGGAATGAGCAACTAGAAAGGGGTGGAGTCACTCCTATATATAGGAGGATGAGAGAGCTCCCATCATTGACGCAAGAAATGTGGGACTTGGAATATGAGCAAAATATTCACTTCCATCATGATCACCTAGCCCACTTTGGGGCACGAGTATGGGCTCGTGTGACCTCCGATGAGAGTCATTTTCGTTTCGTTCTCTTCGTCTCTCTGCAAGCTATCCAACGGATCCTCACTTGACCTGATCAGACTCCAACATGGGCGGATATTTAGTCTCAAAGACCCCAATATATCCAACATTCGCCGATCAGTGTTTCGAAAACTTGATACTCATTTTCCTTTTTTAATCAGTTTTCGCCGATGAGTGTTTCAAAAACTTGATATTCATTTTTCTTTTTTTTAATCAGTTCTCGTTGATGAGTGTTTCGAAAACTTGATATTCATTTTACTTTTTTTAATCAGTTTTCGCCGATGAGTGTTTTGAAAACTTGATATTCATTTAACTTTTTTTAATCAATTTTCGCCGATGAGTGTTTCGAAAACTTGATATTCTTTTTCTATTTTTAATCAGTTTTCGCCGATGAGTGCTTCGAAAATTTTATATTCATTTTTATTTTTTTAATCAGTTTTCACCGATGAGTGTTTTCGAAAACTTGATATTCATTTTTCTTTTTTTAATCAGTTTTCGCCGATGAGTGTTCTGAAAACTTGATATTCCTTTTTATTTTTTTAATCAGTTTTCGTCGATGAGTGTTTCGAAAACTTGATATTCATTTTTCTTTTTCTTAATCAGTTTTCGCCGACGAATTTTTTGAAAACTTGATAGTCATTTTTCATTTTTTAATCAGTTATCGCCGAAGAGTGTTTCAAAAACTTGATATTCGTTTTTGTTTTTTTAATCAGTTTTCGCCAATGAGTGTTTCGAAAACTTGATATTCATTTTTCTTTTTTTAATCAGTTTTCGCCGATGAGTATTTCGAAAACTTGATATTCATTTTTCTTTTTTAATCAGATTTCGCCAATAAATGTTTCGAAAACTTGATATTCATTTTTATTTTTTTTAATTAGTTTTCGTCGATGAGTGTTTCGAAAACTTGATATTCATTTTTCTTTTTTTAATCAGTTTTCGCCGATAAGTGTTTCGAAAACGTGATATTCATTTTAGTTTTTTTAATCAATTTTCGCCGATGGGTGTTTCGAAAATTTGACATTCATTTTTCGTTTTGTAATCAATTTTCACCGATGAATGTTTCGAATACTTTGCTTTCATTTTCCTTTTTAAATCAGTTTTCGTCGATGAGTGTTCTGAAAACTTGATATTCATTTTTCTTTTTTTAATCAGTTTTCGCCGTTGAGTGTTTCGCAAACTTGATATTCTTTTTCTATTTTTAATCAGTTTTCGCCGATGAGTGTTTCGAAAACTTTATATTCATTTTTATTTTTTTAAATCAGTTTTCGCCGATGAGTGTTTCGAAAACTTTATATTCATTTTTATTTTTTTAAATCAATTTTCGCCGATGAGTGTTTCGAAAACTTTATATTTATTTTTCTTTTTTTTAATTAGTTTTCGCCGATGAGTGTTTCGAAAACTTGATAGTCATTTTTCAATTTTTAA
The DNA here is from genome assembly GCA_014851425.1 of Senna tora. Lineage (NCBI taxonomy): Eukaryota > Viridiplantae > Streptophyta > Magnoliopsida > Fabales > Fabaceae > Senna > Senna tora. The sequence continues at coordinate 21,690,686 of CM026264.1, forward strand.
TCATTTTTCGCCGATGAGTGTTTCTAAAACGTAATATTCATTTTTCTTTTTCTTTTTTTAAATAGTTTTCGCCGATAATTGTTTCGAAAACGTGATATTCATTTTTGTTTTTTTAATCATATTTCGCCGATAAGTGTTTCGAAAACTTGATATTCATTTTTCTATTTTTTAATCAGTTTTCGCCGATGAGTGTTTCAAAAACTTGATATTTATTTTTCTTTTTTTAATCAGTTTTCGCCGATAAGTGTTTCGAAAACTTGATATTCCTTTTTTTTAATCAGTTTTCGCCGATGAGTGTTTCGAAAACTTGATATTCATTTTTCTTTTTATAATCAGTTTTCATCGATGAGTGTTTCGAAAACTTGATATTCATTTTCCTTTTTTAATCAGTTTTCACCGATTAGTGTTTCGAAAATGTCACGACCCCCTATCGGACATCCGTGACCGGCACGGGAAGTAGGATTTCTCTTATCCCGTAAGCCTCTAACCCCTGATTGAGATTTCCACCTGTTTATAACTACCCTTTTCTAATACAAACAATATATAACGTATATGGTCATCCCTTTCCGGCAACCTAAGCAGTTTGCAATCCATGGCTCGCTCAACGCCGCTTCAGTCTATACATATACACATATTCATTCACAAGTACATGTAATATACATATTGATCACGCGCTTCAGGGCGGGTGATCTATCCTATGCACATGCAGAAGTCCTGTATACAGTCATACATATATTCAATCACACGCTTACATATAGTTTACATATTGATCACACGCCTCAATGCGTGTAATCTATCCTATTCACATGCGGAAGCCATATTTTTACACCAACAGGTATTCAATCACACATACATATAATTTACGTATTGATCACACCCCTCAATGCGTGTGACCTATCCTAATCGCATGCAGAAGTCATATACGTATATACATGATATATATTATATCATAGCCTATATTCCCATCACCAAGGCCTAACTTTAATCTGTATGAAGCCGACAATGCTAGAATTCAAGTGTGACATATATATATACACAACATATGTAAACGTACATACGCCACGCCTAAAAATGATTCATATATATATATATATATATATATATCACAACATGTATACATAATCAAAATAACTACCGACGCGAACAAAGCGTGCGGTCTTCAGAGTTGTCAGCCTCCTTGAGAAGAAGTGGACGCGTTCCCGACTCTTGAACCACCTGTATTTGAAACATGTAAACAGGGGGGTGAGTCGAACAGACTCAGTGAGAAGCTCCCCCATCCCTGGCGTAGCAGCGGATACCACTATAGCTGGGGGAAGGGAGCAACCACAACCACATGCGCATGAACGGATTCGTATTATGATCTTTAACATGATCAGGCAATCAATAAATCATATTCACAATTTAAAATCATATTTCATGCTTCTAACATATTTATTAATCCGCATGTAAATCAATCATAAACATATAACATATGGTTCCATAGTTAACATATACTTGTGCACGTAGGCACTCACTTTCTGTCTTCTAAGAGAAATACTAGCCCGAAGGCAATTTCATGTACGAACCTGGTTGATCACACTAGGAACTTTCTGACTCCAAGGCACGCTTAGAGTAATAGCCGGAAACTTGTCTGACCTCAGTTTAAACCAAGGTAATGGCCACTATGTGGCATACTTGCTGACGTCAAAATCTTGTCTGTCCGATCAGGATGGCCGACTCGATCTACCCGGACGACCTAAACAAACTCAACAAACATATTTAACCTTGAAAGATGCCCTTAGATAAACTACTAAATATTACACGTGGTTATTAATTAGGCCTAGTTTCCCCCTTTTTAATTTATGCGGCACTTTCACTCATATTCGACAACCTAGGTTCAGTTTTCCTCAACAAACCATACGAATGAGATCTTTAAGTGACGATCAATATGATTGGTTTCTAATGTTACTGAACTCTCACATATGAAATCACGACACAATCCTGCCCACGATAACATATAAGGCTCAATGAGCCACAATAGCACATATATACTTGAGATTAATCATATAAGCACATACACTATTGCACGTTGACTGCTTACTTGCCAGTCATACACGTGTAGCACAAATATATTCATATAAATAAATTCATATAGTAATTACACAAAATAGAGCAAACCACATTTCCACGTAGTCATTCAACCCTGTGGGGCAGGGATGGGGGAGCCCCTCACCTCGTTGGCCCTCCTGATCAGTACTCGGAGTGCATGAAGCTCCAATCACTCTGTGGTGCCCTATACACATTATATTTAAGAAATTTAAAACGCGTAATTAAGCATCTACCATGCATGTGTCATGCTAATGCTTATGCACCCTTTAGCTATTTTCCCAGAATTAATTATTTAGTTCGATACGTTGTCTTATTTGCTCTTTCTGAAAGTCCAGAATGCCCCATATTCGAGTTTCACACTTTCGAGCCATTTAGAACCTCTAATTGCTTAGGTTAGAGATTTCCACTTGTCTAAATTTCCCTTCATGTGTTCATATGGGTATTTAATTAATAAAAGAATTAAGTTTACGGTTCAAAAGAGGCTCTAGCTTACTCATCCCACTGTCTCCCTCATTCGCCGAGTAAAAGCTTATTTACTACCTCTTTAATTATATATAAAAATATAATTGGGTATAATTAGACCCTTCGAACTAATTTAGTGGGTCTTAGGTGTCCCCCACGGACTAGAGCAAGGTATCCAACCCACCGCACAGCTCCTTACTATACGGTGGTTTGGTATTTTGCCTCTTTTTCATCGGATTGGGTTCCGATTAAGACGGTAAATACTCGGGCTTTATTCCCTTGTCTATTTCCAGCAACTACAACACTTATACTACTCCAATCCGAGCCTAAACATGCATCAAACTATCAATTTCGAATTTTAGAGCAATTTCCTAACCCATTTTTCCTAATTTCCATACTCGGTCAAATCCTACGGTTTAACTTCGATTCTGAACCTCACTAAGCTTTGAATAACACCCACTAAGCTCAACTTTAACACCGGAATGCCCCGATTGGAAGAAATTGAACCATTCCTAAAATACCCATGTAATACCCCGGAAAATTTCGATGATTAAAGAATGATTTTTTTAAAATTTCGAGGATTTAAGAATGATTTATTCTGGGGCTAGGAATTAAAACCTTAAAAAGAATATAGGAAAACTATGAAGGTTAAGGGAAACCGGAAAGGAACCGCAAAATTCTTCGAAATTTCAAGTAAAATAAAAGATGAAAGAAAGGAGTAAAATATTTTTTTTTGAAAATTATTCAGGACCTACGAAATTGAAACCCAAAATAAATAGGAGTGGGAACTAAATCAAAATATTACTAGTTATTATTTGTTTAATTATTAATTAGTTTATTTTTGTTATGATTATTTTAAAAATTTAAAAGGGCGTTTTTAAAAAAGTAGAAAGTGAAAGAAAAGAAGTAGAAAATAATTTTTGATTTAATTCGGGACCTAAGAACTTGGAAACCCGAATTAAATAGGGAAGAGGGATTAAATTAAAAATAAATATATTAGTTATTATTTATTTAATTATTAATTAATGTATTTTTAATTATATTTATTAATTAATTAATTAATTAATTATTATAATTATTTATTTATTTATTATATATATATATATATTATATATATAATAAATATATATATATATATATATATATATATATTATTTTAATTAAATTTTTGGGGGTGCCGTGAGTTGCCTTTAAAATAAGAAAAGAAAGGATAAAGGAAAGAATGGAAAAGAATAAGAGAAAGAGAGAGAGAGGACGAGAGATAGAGTAGAGAGAGAGAGGGAGGACGTGTGAGGGAAGAAGAAGGGGGAAGGAGGAGGAATCTCGCCGGAGGAGAGCTAGTCGACGCCGGAAAAGCTCATCGGAGCTCGACTACAATATTTTCCACAACTCCCACCGATCGAATCAAAGGTTGGTAATCCCAATTTCATTCTAAACCCTCAATTTCTCCATTTTAGGGATTCCTTCGATCCACCTTAGATTTGATTGTTTAGAGGGTAGATTGAGACCTAGAAAGTGTTCTAGAACACTTAGTTGCTGTAGGAATCAAGATTATATACTCGAATTTGCCCAAATTCGAATTTGGAAGGATTTGGGGTTGAAATTATAATTATTTCCAAATTGGGGAAAAATGTTGATAATTAGGATTGAGCTTGGATTTGAGTAAATAGGCTTGGATTGATGTTATTGAAATTATAATTATTTCCAAATTGGGGAAAATTGTTGATAATTAGGATTGAGCTTGGATTTGACTAAACAGGTTTGGATTGATATTATTGAAATTATAATTATTTTCAAATTGGGGAAATTGTTGATAGCTTAGGAATTGACCTTAGATTTGAGTAAATAGGCTTGGATTGGTCATATTAAAATTATATGGTTGGAATATTAGCTGAACAAGACTCGTGAAGAGCATGCCCGAGGTTACTAAGGTTGAACCTTGATGTTAACATGCCAGGTCCCTGCTCGGTTTGCCCAATTATGCCTTAAGGCTGATGTTGAGAGTCCTAAACTTCCTCTTTTCGATCTCAAACACCCGAGAATAATTCTAAATATGCTACCAATAATCAAGGATTATTTTAGGTACATTCTTGTGTCTCAAGGATGGAAACTTGCGGGACAATGAAGTGCAAATTCTAAAATGGTAATTTTATTCCTTCATAATTATTAGGAAGCCTTAAGTAGGATGAATTAGAGGTGTATTGAGGTTTAGAAACTAGATTTCTTAGAACCCAAGTAGGAACACAAGTTGGATCAAAATGCTTAGACCTTCCTAAAATTAGGATCCCCTCCAACCAAGCTAGATAAGCTTCCTTAGATGCGTATACAAGTTAGATAGAGGTATAATACTCAAATCCAAGTATGTGAAACACTCAAGTAGAGTGTTATATGCAAGTAAGTCAAGTGTCTGAGAAAGGATACGCTTAAATCGGGATAGAGAAGTCCGATAAGACCAAGAGATTGACTCTTTGGCAACCATGGACTACATGTGAGAGTAATGGAGAGATAAATAACAAGTTAAGCTAAGTAATAATCTTAATGAAGTAAATGTTGTCCCTATAGGAACAACGACACGCAAAGGAGTGCAACAGGAACTCTGAGGAGATTAAAGTCACAGGAGAGGATTGCATGGAAGGTTGGCCAAGGTGAGGGTTCTTCCATCTCTGCTCCTAGGGTTGTATGCTTATGTGGATTACATGAGTATGTATATTCTCTGCTTGTCTGGTATGTGTTAGCTAGAGGTATAGAATACTAAAAGATTGAAAGAACTAGAAATAGGTTGTGGAAAGTAGCTTGGATAGGAAAACATAGAAGTAGAGTATAATTGTTTGCTATGATTGGTGTGTTACAAATCCAACTCATACACTTCGGAGGCATGATGAGCATTTTATTGAATCTTTTCCATGACGGTGGCAAGAGTCCTTGTACGGAAGGACTAAGCTTTTATCTTGAAAACTCGTCACGACGGTGACTTAGATTATAATCATGCCAAGGAGTTATTGGTGGGTTCCGGATTTGATTATGCTAGTGATGTGAGAGATCGACTAGAACAACGTCAAATGGCACTTGAGACCTCAATTTTATAATCACCATGACGATGGTCATTGCCCTATCTTGGTAATAGGGTCAGAAAGGTTTTATATTGCTATGACGATAGCTTGAGGCTCAGAGAGTGCATCTGGACGGGTATATGAGTTAGATCCTGTTAAGGATACTCGTCCATATTAATAAGGAGAATAATTGTTGATCATTCGGGAAAGATACAAAGAATCCTATTAATATGTGAGACTAAGGTAAGGAGACACGAGAGGAACCTACGGGTGAACCGTGAGCCCAACCTAGTAAAAGAGAAATCATCCTGCGGAGTTGGTCCAGGGTGTGACAGTGGCCATGCTTCGAGACGTCATGTTGTGCCCGCCATGTGGCCTGGTTGGGTAATGGACGAGTGGGCTCAAGCTATTGCCCAGCAGCAAGGGGTCAGGACGTGCCACGTGGTGGCTACGTATCAGTTGTTTGATAGATAGAAGTTGATTGTGTTTGATTAATAGAATTGTCACAAGGTGACCAGTACCCAAGTGAATGGGTTAGGTATGCTTTGCCACGTGGTGGCCAGCAACCCGAGTGCACGGGTTCGAAGTGGGAAAGCCATGTAGTGGCTAGTAGATACCCTAGAGTTGGGGAGATTAAGTAGAACTTTGTGTATGTATAAATTATTTGTGTTTGCATATAATTGCTGATTGTGTAGCGTAGTGGTAACGTACAGGATTACGTAACCACACGTCTTGTTTGATTCAGACATGCTAAAATGTGAGAAGACCGGTAGGTAAAAGCTGGCACTATATTAAATTCATGTGAGTGTTTGGGTGAAATTTCTGTTGATTGTGTGATCACCAAGAATGTATGCTAACAACAGTAACTAGTTGTTTTTGCATGTGGTTGTGTATGACTCCCAAACCCAACGCTATGGTACCCACCTTGCGCCGGGGTTGGGAGAGTCCTCACTGAGTCGCGTGGTTAAGACTCACACCTCATTTTTACTACACAGAGATAGGTTAAGTACAGGTGGAAGAAGTCTCGGTGGAGCGAGGAACGAACAAAACTTTCCAAGACCCCTAACTTGTTCATGTGGGTGAAAGAATTGTAATTGTAATTTAATTTACTTTATCATGTATCATAAAGTAAAGGGTAGACGTACCCAACTATATTGTATCACTAAATCTAGAACTCTCAGCTTCACACACCTTAAAGATCAGGATTTATTTTCCTGCGATACAGGGAAAATTTGTTTTCAAAATATATATATACATATATTTGTTGCATGTGAATAGGATAGGCAGCATCTTCGGATGTATAGCCAGTACACAGGTTATATATATTATGTGTGTTTTGCCTATATCTATATCCTGAAGCGGCACTAGCCGTGGATTTGCTTGCCTAGGATAGGCCACCATTTCGGTGTAGCCATGGTATTATACTGCATGTAGACGTATTTTCAATAATAGATGTACTGTCAATTAGGTGATAAGGCTTACAGGCATAGGGGTATTCCCTGTGTCTGTGCCAGTCACGGTCCTCTAAACGGGGGTCGTGACAACCCAAAATTGGAGAAATTGGGGTTTTGAAAGATTGGGGCTTTCTCACCTTGATTCAATCGGATGGGAGGCTTGTGGGTGTTGAAAGACGAAGTCCGGTCACCTTCTCCGGCACCGGCGTGCCTTTTCTGGCCAGATACCGCCGTGGAACACTCCCCTTCCTTCTTAGCTTGCTTGTTTGTTCGTGCTTGCTGCTGCTTCTTCTCTCTTTTTTTTTGTGTGTTAGTGAATGCTCGGCCTCCCACCCTTTTAGTTTAGTAATATATATATGTATATATATATATATATATATATATTATTATTATGTGTCCTAGTGAAGCAATAAGGGAAGGGGGTGGGGGTCATCGGTGATATTCTTAAGAACACCTGGTCACCAATGGCAAATTCGAGTTCTCTCCTTCGATTGTTTGCATAGGACTTTTGCCTACTCTGAGCCGTCAGCAACCTCTCTCTTATGCACTTCACCTTTTGCAAGGCATCTTGTAACAACTCGGAGCCGATTAGACTAGCCTCTCCGACCTCGAACCACCCAATCGGGGATCTGCACCTACGACCGTACAGAGCCTCGAAAGGTGCCATTTGGATACTCGCTTGATAATTGTTATTGTATGCAAATTCAGCCAAGGGTAAATACCTTTCCCAACTTCTGCCGAAATCCATAATACACGCCCGAAGCATGTCCTCTAGAATCTAAATGGTTCTTTCTGATTGCCCGTCGGTCTGTGGGTGAAACGCAGTACTCAAATCAACTCTCGTTCCCAACACTCCCTGCAATGACTTCCAAAACCTGGAAGTGAACTGTGGCCCTCTATCAGATATTATGGACACTGGCACAGCGTGCAATCTAACGATTTCTGATAAATAAATCTGTGCATATTGACTCACTCCGTAAGTGGTCTTAACTGGCAGAAAGTGCGCGGACTTAGTCATGCGATCCACTATCACCCAAACTGAATCAAATCCACGTTGTGATCTTGGCAACCCTGTTACAAAATCCATAGTTATCCTCTCCCATTTCCACTCAGGTATTTCTATCTGCTGTAATGTTCCGGCAGGCTTCTGGTGTTCAGCCTTGATTTGCTGACACACTAAACACCTGGCTACATAGTTTGCAACATCCCTCTTCATGCCATTCCACCAATACAGCTATTTCGGGTCTTGATACATTTTTTAGCTCCCGGATGGATTGTATAAGCTGTCCGGTGTGCTTCTTCAAGAATTCTTTCTTTCAAGTTATCAACCATGGGAACACACAACCGTCCCTCCAACCGAAGTACTCCGAAATCATCAATAGAGAATCGGATGTTGTCCCCTTTCTCTTTAGTTACCGTATCCCTGATTTGCTTGAGGTCGGTATCTTCATCCTGTCTAGCCTTCACCTCTTCTACCAGAGAGGACTTAGCTTGCAAGTGAGCTAGAAGTAAGTGAGAATCCCCATTCTCAAACTGATTTCCCGTTTGTTCTAGCTCGTGCAGTTCTCTAATCAACGGTCTTCTTTCTTCACTTATGTGAGCAAGACTGCCCATAGATTTCCGACTCAGAGCATCGGCTACCACATTAGCCTTTCTTGGATCATACAAGATCGTGCAGTCGTAGTCTTTCAACAACTCTAACCCGATCAAGACACACACTAACCCGATCCTCGACGCATCACAGTATACCACATACCCTCCTGTGCCTTCAGGTAATGCCAGCACCGGAGCGGTAGTGAGGCTGTCTTTCAATTTCTGAAAACTCTGCTCACACTTGTCATCCCATACGAACTTCACTCCCTTCTGAGTCAACTTAGTCATAGGGACAGCAACCTTAGAGAAGTCCTGCACAAATCTTCTATAATATCCAGCCAAGCCCAAGAAACTGCAAATTTCAGTAACTGAGGTAGGCTGGGACCAATTCTTCACTGCTTCTACCTTACTTGGATCAACGTGGATTCCCTTTGATGATACCACGTGACCCAAAAAGGCAACTCTGTCAAGCCAGAATTCACACTTAGAGAACTTGGCATACAGTTTCTTTTCTCTCAACTTTTGCAAGGCAAATCTTATGTGTTCTGCATGTTCTTCAGAATTCTTGGAATAAACCAAGATGTCATCAATGAAGACAATGACAAATCGGTCTAGAAATGGTTTGAAGACCATGTTCATCATGTCCATGAACGCTGCAGGAGCATTAGTTAATCCGAAAGACATCACCAAGAACTCGTAATGTCCATATCGGGTCCGGAGTGCAGTCTTAGGTATGTCTGATTCTTGAATCTTCAATTGATGATACCCAGATCGCAAGTCAATCTTGGAAAACCGCTTTGCACCCTGCAACTGATCAAATAGGTCATCTATCCTCGGCAGTGGGTATTGATTCCGGATCGTTACCTTGTTTAACTTTCGGTAATCGATACACAACCGCAAAGATCTGTCCTTCTTCTTCACAAAAAGGACCGGTGCACCCCAAGGAGAGAAACTGGGTCTTATAAAACCCTTGTCAAGCAATTCTTGCAATTGTGTATGTAGCTCCCTTAATTCTTTCGGAGCCATCCGATAAGGTGGTGTGGAGATAGGCTGGGTGCCAAGTTGCAGCTCAATTTCAAATTCAATCTCACGATCGGGCGGCGACCCCGGCAATTCTTCTGGAAATACATCCAAGAACTCTCGCACTACCGGTACTTGAGTCGGTGAAAGTACTGCTTTCGTGGTATCTTGGACGAAGGCCAAATACCCTTTGCATCCCTTTGCAAGTAACTTGGATGCCTTCAAAGCCGAGATCAAGCTTGGATACGGTGCAGCTCCGTCACCCCGTATCACAAAAGGCTCCTCGTTTGGCATATTAAACTTTAAACATTTAGCCATGCAGTCCACAACCGCATGGCAAGACGACAACCAATCCATTCCGAGGATCACATCAAGATCAACCATACACAACAACCGAAGGTCTACCACAGTCTCATGACCTTCGACCTCCACAATGCAAGACTTGTGCACATACTCTACTTGTACCGATTCTCCCATTGGAGTAGAGACCAATACTGTTTCTTTCATTCTAGATGGACTTTTGTTGAATTTAGAGGCAAATGCATGCGACACATAGGAATGAGTGGAGCCGGAATCAAATAAGACTCGTGCTTCAAGAGAGCAAACAATAAGGGTACCTGTCACAACTGCATTTGATGCATGAGCGTCTTGCTGAGAAAATGCAAATACCCGCGCTTGTCCTCCACCTACTGCCCCTGGCCCTCTACCACTAGATCCTGCACCACGGCCTCTAGCTGTACCTGTACTTGCTGTCTGTGGTGGTACGGTTCTCACTTGTGGGGCTGGAATAGGTGTACCCCTCGGCATCGAATTGCTTCTCACACTTGTACCCTCTTTTCTCTTTGGACACTCTCTAGCCATATGGCCCACCTGGCCGCAGTTGTAACACCCACCTGTCAGTCTCCGACATATTCCAAAATGAAATCTGCCGCAAGTCGCACACTGGGGCCTTGTTTTACCGGCATTTCCACCCCCTTGCACTCTCTGTCCCCCTTGAAAATTACTTCTTGTACCTGTTTCATGGGTGGTAGTTGAGGATTGTCCTCCTACGGACCCTGAATATCCTGCACTTCCACCTATTGTCTTCCTTTTCTTACTTCCACCTCTTTGGTTGTCATTGCCTGTAATTAACTTGACTTTGGGATCAACAGAAGTCTCGTACCTCTTCCTGGTTTCAATCATTCTGGCACAGTTTGCTGCTTGAGTTAAAGTCTCAAATTGCCTCCTCTGAGGTAATAAAGCAGTAAATAACGGCTCCGTGAGACGGTGTATGAACTTCTTGATCCTTGCCTCTTCATCAGGAACCAACTTAGGTGAGAATTGAGCTTGTTCTGTAAAAAGTAATTCATACTCCGTCACGGTCATGTTAGGCGTCATCCACAACTCCTCGAATTGCTGACGCTTTGCATCTTTAGTGCCTTTAGATAGAAACCGACCCAGGAATTCCCTCTGAAAATCTTCCCAGGTCATCGGTGCCACCCTTCGTGAATACCTGATCTGTACGCACTCTATCCATACCCTGGCAGCTCCCCTCAGCTGGAATGAAGCTAATTCCACTAACTCATGTCCTGAGCACCTCAGCATGTGCCCAATTTTGACTATGTCTCTCACAAAGTACTACGGATCCTCTTTCTCACTAGTTTTGCAGAAAGTGGGTGGATGAAGCTTCAGAAATTTTGAAATTGGCAGCTCTCTGGGTGCTACCCGTGGCTCACGAAGCATTTCCTGTGGTTGTTGCCATTCCCTATCCTCTTCCTCAACAACCTCCATCTCTTGATTGCTATGAACTCTCTCTTGTTCTTCCTCGCCGACTACTAACCGGCGTACCTCCCTCTGTATTTGCCTCGTCATCTCTTCTCTTAGTTCCTGAAATCCTGCCGTGAGCATTTCCGCCACGGAAGGTGCACCTGTCTCTACTTGAGGTTGAGGTTCCAGTGACTGTCTCCTCTCTTCCCCTCTCACTTGTGCTCTCCCTCGACCTCGAGCACGACCTCTACCTCGACCTCGGGTTTGGCCTCAACCTCGGCCTCGGGTGGGCATTCCCTCCTCCTGAACTGATTCTCGATCAATTTCAGCAGTAGTTCTCTCCCTCCACCCCTAGTCTGTCTCGTGATAGGTGGCATCCCTATACTGCACAAGGACCACACCTAATAAGTACACGTATATTAATGATATTTCATATCAAAGAGAGTAGAAAGAAAGGCTGACACAATTTCCTGGGTACTTCCACAAGTGCCTTTTTACTCCCACGTTGTGCCCGGGTTCACAACGAGGCGTAAACCGACAGCCGGTCATACCTATGGCTTCATACAGTTTAAAGATAACCAGGCTCTGATACCAAGTTTATTACGACCCCCTATCGGACGTCCGTGACCGACACGGGAAGTAGGATTTCTCCTATCCCGTAAGCCTCTAACCCCTGATTGAGATTTCCACCTGTTTATAACTACCCTTTTCTAATACAAACAAAATATAACATATATGGTCATCCCTTTCCGGTGACCTAAGCAGTTTGCAATACATGGCTCACTCAGCGCCACTTCAGTCTATACATATACAAATATTCATTCACAAGTACATGTAATATACATATTGATCACGCGCTTCAGGGCAGGTGATCTATCCTATTCACATGCAGAAGTCCTGTATACAGTCATACATATATTCAATCACACGCTTACATATAGTTTACATATTGATCACACGCCTCAATGCATGTAATCTATCCTATTCACATGTGGAAGCCATATTTTTACACCAATAGGTATTCAATCACACAAACATATAATTTACGTATTGATCACACACCTCAATGCGTGCGACCTATCCTAATCGCATGCAGAAGTCATATACGTATATACATGATATATATTATATCATAGCCTATATTCCCATCACCAAGACCTAACTTTAATCTGTATGAAGACGACAATGCTAGAATTCAAGTGTGACATATATATATATACAGCAGATGTAAACGTACATACGCCACGCCTAAAAAGGATTCATATATATATGCATCACAACATGTATACATAATCAAAATAACTACCGACGCGAACAAAGCGTGCGGTCTTCAGAGTTGTCCGCCTCCTTGAAAAGAAGTGGCGCATTCCCGACTCCTGAACCACCTATATCTGAAACATGTAAACAGGGGGGTGAGTCGAACAGACTCAGTGAGAAGCTCCCCCATCCCTGGCGTAGCAGCGGGTACCACTATAGCTGGGGGTAGGGAGCAACCACAACCACATGCACATGAACGGATTCGTATTATGACCTTTAACATGATCAGGAAATCAGTAAATCATATTCACAATTTAAAATCATATTTCATGCTTCTAACATATTTATTAATCCGCATGTAAATCAATCATAAACATAACATATGGTTCCATAGTTAACATATACTTGTGCATGTAGGCACTCACTTTCTGTCTCCCACATTACGCTAAGAGAAATACTGGCCTGAAGGAAATTTCATGTACGAGCCTGGTTGATCACACTAGGAACTTTCTGACTCCAAGGCACGCTTAGAGTAATAGCCGGCAAATTGTCTGACCTTAGTTTAAACCAAGGTAATGGCCACTATGTGGCATACTTGCTGACGTCATAATCTTGTCTGTCCGATCAGGATGACCGACTCGATCTACCCGGACGACCTAAACAAACTCAACTAACATATTTAACCTTGAAAGACGCCCTAAGATAAACTACTGAATATTACACATGGTTATTAATTAGGCCTAGTTTCCCCCTTTTTAATTTATGTGGCACTCTCACTCATATTCGACAACCTAGGTTCAGTTTTCTTCAACAAACCATACGAATGAGATCTTTAAGTGACGATCAATATGATTGGTTTCTAATGTTACTGAACTCTCACATATGAAATCACGACACAATCCTGCCCACGGCAACATATAAGGCTCAATGAGCCACAATAGCACATATATACTTGAGATTAATCATATAAGCACATACACTATTGCACGTTGACTGCTTACTTGCCAATCATACACGTGTAGCACAAATATATTCATATAAATAAATTCATATAATAATTACACAAAATAGAGAAAACCACATTTCCACGTAGTCATTCAACCCTATGGGGCAGGGATGGGAGAGCCCCTCACCTCGTTGGCTCTCCTGATCAGTACTCGGAGTGCCTGAAGCTCCAATCACTCTGTGGTGCCCTATACACATTATATTTAAGAAATTTAGAACGTGTAATTAAGCATCTACCATGCACGTGTCATGCTAATGCATATGCACCCTTTAGCTATTTTCCCAGAATTAATTATTTAGTTCGTTACGTCGTCTTATTTGCTCTTTCTGAAAGTCCAGAATGCCCCATATTCGACTTTCACACTTTCGAGCCATTTAGAACCTCTAATTGCTTAGGTTAGAGATTTCCACTTGTCTAAATTTCCCTTCATGTGTTCATATGGGTATTTAATTAATAAAAGAATTAAATTCACGGTTCAAAAGAGGCTCTAGCTTACTCATCCCACCGTCTCCCTCATTCGGCAAGTAAAAGCTTATTTACTACCTCTTTAATTATATATAAAAAATATAATTGGGTATAATTAGAGCCTTCGAACTAATTTAGTGGGTCTTAGGTGTCCCCCACGGACTAGAGCAAGGTGTCCAACCCACCGCACAGCTCCTTACTATACGGTGGTTTGGTATTTCGCCTCTTTTTCACCGGATTGGGTTCCGGTTAAGACGGTAAATACTCGGGCTTTATTCCATTGTTTATTTCCAGCAACTACAACACTTATACTACTCCAATCCAAGCCTAAACATGCATCAAACTATCAATTTCGAATTTTAGAGCAATTTCCTAACCCATTTTTCCTAATTTCCATACCCGGTCAAATCCTATAGTTTAACTACGATTCTGAACCTCACTAAGCTTTTAATAACACCCACTAAGCTCAACTTTAACCCCGGAATGCCCCGATTGGAAGAAATTGAAGCATTCCTAAAATACCCAAAATTGGAGAAATTAGGGTTTTGAAAAATTGGGGCTTTCTCACCTTGATTCAATCGGATGGGAGGCTTGTGGGTGTTGAAAGACGAAGTCCGGTCACCTTCTCCAGCGCCGGCGTGTCTTTTCCGGCCAGATACTGCCGTGGAACACTCCCCCTCCTTCTTGGCTTGCTTGTTCGTGCGTGCTTGCTACTGCTTCTTCTCTTTTTTTTTGTGTGTTAGTGAATGCTCGGCCCCCCACCCTTTTAGTTTAGTAATATATATATATATATATATATATTTTTATTATGTGTCCTAGTGAAGCAATAAGGGAAGGGGGTGGGGGTCACGGTTTGGCCCCACCCCTCATTATCTTAATATATATGTATATATATACATATATATATATATGTATAATATATATGTATTTTTTTAGAAAAACTTATTTACTTGTTATATCCCCTTTTTCCCTCATGCTTTTTAGTTCTCTTTTCTTTTAGGTCCTAGAAAAATTATAAATATCCCCTATTACTTTCTTCTTTATTCTATTTTTAACCCTATAATTCTTTAATTTAATTTATTATTCTTTTTGAAAGAAAAATAAATTTAATAATAACGAAAATAACTAAATCTAAATATCTCGGATATTACAGAAAACTTGATATTCATTATTATTTTTTTAATCAGTTTTCGTCGATCAGTGTTTTGAAAACTTGATATTCTTTTTTCTTTTTCTAATCAGTTTTCACCGATGAGTGTTTCGAAAATTTGATATTCATTTTCCTTTTTTAATCCGTTTTCGCCGATTAGAGTTTTGAAAACTTGATATTCATTTTTATTTTTTTAATCAGTTTTCGTCGATGAGTGTTTCGAAAACTGGATATTCATTTTTCTTTTTTTAAATCAATTTTCGCCAATGAGTGTTTCGAAAACTTTATAGTCATTTTTCATTTTTTAATCAGTTTTAACTTATCTGTGTTTCGAGAACTTGATATTCATTTTTCTTATTTTAATCATTTTTCGCCGATGAGTGTTTCGAAAACTTGATCTTTTTTCCTTTTTTAATCATTTTTCGCCGATGAGTGTTTCGAAAACTTGATATTCATTTTTCTTTTTTTAATCAGTTTTCGCCGATGAGTATTTCGAAAACTTGATATTCATTTTTATTTTTTTAAACAGTTTTCGTCGATGAGTGTTTCGAAATCTTGATATTCATTTTTCTTTTTTTAAACAGTTTTCGCCGATGAGTGTTTCGAAAACTTGATAATCATTTTACTTTTTTTAATCAGTTTTCGCCGATAAGTGTTTTGAAAACTTGATATTCATTTTTCTTTTTTTAATCAGTCTTCGCCGATGAGTGTTTTGAAAACATGATATTCATTTTTTCTTTTTTTAATCTGTTTTCGCCAATGAGTGTTTCGAAAACTTGATATTCATTTTTCTTTCTTTTAAATACTTTTCGCCGATAAGTGTTTTGAAAACTTGATATTCTTTTTCTATTTTTAATCAGTTTTCGCCGATGAGTGTTTCGAAAACTTGATAGTCATTTTTCGTTTTTTAATCAGTTTTCGCCGACGAGTGTTTCGAAAACGTACTATTCATTTTTCTTTCTTTTAAATAGTTTTCGCCGATAAGTGTTTCGAAAACATGATATTCATTTTTCTTTTTCTTAATCAGTTTTCGCCGATGAGTTCGAAAACGTGATATTAAGTTTTCTATATTTAATTAGTTTTCCACGATGAGTGTTTCGAAAACTTGATATTCATTTTTCTTTTTTTAATCAATTTTTGCCGATGAGTGTTCTGAAAACTTGATATTCATTTTTCTTTTTTTAATCAGTCTTCGCTGATGAGTGTATTGAAAACTTGATATTCAATTTTCTTTTTTTAATCTGTTTTCGCCAATGAGTGTTTCGAAAACTTGATATTCATTTTTCTTTCTTTTAAATAGTTTTCGCCGATAAGTGTTTTGAAAACTTGATATTCATTTATCTTTTTCTTAATCAGTTTTCGCCGATGTGTTTCGAAAACGTGATATTTATTTTTCTTTATTTAATTAGTTTTCACCAATGAGTGTTTCGAAAACTTGATATTCATTTTTCTTCTTTTAATCAGTTTTCGCCGATGAGTGTTCTGAAAACTTGATATTCATTTTCCTTTCTTTAATGAGTTTTGGCCGATCAGTGTTCTGAAAACTTGATATTCATTTTTCTTTTTTTAATCAGTTTACGTCGATGTGTGTTTCCAAAACTTGATATTAATTTTTCTTTTTTTAATCAGTTTTCGCCGATTAATGTTTCGAAAACTTGGTAGTCATTTTTCGTTTTTTAATCAGTTTTCACCGATGAGTGTTTCGAAAACTTGATATTCATTTTACTTTTTTAATCAAATTTCGCCGATGAGTGTTTCGAAAACTTGATATTCTTTTTCTATTTTTAATTAGTTTTCGCCGATTAGTGTTTCATAAACTTGATATTCATTTTTATTTTTTTTAATCTGTTTTCGTCGATGAATGTTTGGAAAACTTGATATTCATTTTTCTCTTTTTAATCAGTTTTCGCCGATGAGTATTTCGAAAACTTGATATTCATTTTACTTTTTTTAATCAATTTTCGTCAATCAGTGTTTTGAAAATTTGATATTCTTTTTCTATTTTTAATCAATTTTCTTCGATAAGTGTTTCGAAAACTTTATATTCATTTTTATTTTTTTAATCAGTTTTCGCCGATGAGTGTTTTCGAAAACTTGATATTCATTTGTCTTTTTTAATCAGTTTTCGCCGAGGAGTGTTCTGAAAACTTGATATTCATTTTTTTAATCAGTTTTTGCCGATAAGTGTTTCGAAAACTTTATATTCATTTTTCTTTTTCTTAATCAGTTTTCGCCAATTAGTGTTTCGAAAACGTGATATTCATTTTTCTTTATTTAATTAGTTTTCACCGATGAGTGTTTCGAAAACTTGATATTCATTTTTCCTTTTTTAATCAGTTTTCGCCGATGAGTGTTCTGAAAACTTGATATTCCTTTTTTCTTTTTTTAATCAGTTTTCGCCGATGAGTGCTATGAAAACTTGATATTTATTTTTTTTAATCAGTTTTCGCCGATGTGTGTTTCCAAAACTTGATATTAATTTTTCTTTCTTAATCAGTTTTCGCCGATGAGTGTTTCGAAAACATGATAGTCATTTTTCGTTATTTAATCAGTTTTCGCCAATGAGTGTTTCGATAACGTAATATTCATTTTTCTTTCTTTTAAATAGTTTTCGCCGATAAGTGTTTCGAAAACATGATATTCATTTTTCTTTTTCTTAATTAGTTTTCGCCGATTAGTGTTTCGAAAACGTGATATTCGTTTTTCTTTATTTAATTAGTTTTCACCGATGAGTGTTTCGAAAACTTGATATTCATTTTTCTTTTTTTAATCAATTTTCGCCGATGAGTGTTCTGAAAACTTGATATTCCTTTTTTCTCTTTTTAATCAGGTTTCGCCGATGAGTGTTATGAAAACTTGATATTTATTTTTTTTAATCAGTTTTCGCCGATGTGTGTTTCCAAAACTTGATATTAATTTTTCTTTTTTAATCAGTTTTCGCCGATGAGTGTTTCAAAAACTTGATAGTTATTTTTCGTTATTTAATCAGTTTTCGCCAATGAGTGTTTCGATAACGTAATATTCATTTTTCTTTCTTTTAAATAGTTTTCGCCAATAAGTGTTTCGAAAACTTGATATTCATTTTCCTTTTTCTTAATCAGTTTTCGCCGATTAGTGTTTCGAAAACGTGATATTTATTTTTCTTTATTTAATTAGTTTTCACCGATGAGTGTTTCGAAAACTTGATATTCATTTTTCTTTTTTTAATCAGTTTTCGCCGATGAGTGTTATGAAAACTTGATATTCCTTTTTCTTTTTTTAATCAGTTTTCGCCGATGAGTGTTATGAAAACTTGATATTTATTTTTTTAATCAGTTTTCGCCGATGTGTGTTTCCAAAACTTGATATTATTTTTTCTTTTTTAATCAGTTTTCGCCGATGAGTGTTTCGAAAACTTGATAGTCATTTTTCGTTATTTAATCAGTTTTCGCCAATGAGTGTTTCCATAACGTAATATTCATTTTTCTTTCTTTTAAATAGTTTTCGCCGATAAGTGTTTCGAAAACTTGATATTTATTTTCCTTTTTCTTAATCAGTTTTCGCTGATTAGTGTTTCGAAAACGTGATATTCATTTTTCTTTATTTAATTAGTTTTCACCGATGAGTGTTTCGAAAACTTGATATTCATTTTTCTTTTTTTAATCAGTTTTCGCCGTTCTGAAAACTTGATATTCCTTTTTCTTTTTTTAATCAGTTTTCGCCGATGAGTGTTATGAAAACTTGATATTTATTTATTTTAATCAGTTTTCGCCGATGTGTGTTTCCAAAACTTGATATTAATTTTTCTTTTTTAATCAGTTTTCGCCGATGAGTGTTTCGAAAACTTGATAGTCATTTTTCGTTATTTAATCAGTTTTTGCCAATGAGTGTTTCGATAACGTAATATTCATTTTTCTTTCTTTTAAATAGTTTTCGCCGATAAGTGTTTCGAAAACTTGATATTCATTTTTCTTTTTCTTAATCAGTTTTCGCCAATTAGTGTTTCGAAAACGTGATATTCATTTTTCTTTATTTAATTAGTTTTCACCGATGAGTGTTTCGAAAACATAATATTCATTTTCCTTTTTTAATCAGTTTTCGCCGATGAGTGTTCTGTAAACTTGATATTCATTTTTATTTTTTTTAATTAGTTTCCGTCGATGAGTGTTTCGAATACTTGATATTCATTTTTCTTTTTTTAATTAGTTTTCGCAGATGATTGTTTCGAAAAGTTGATATTCAATTTTCTTTTTTTAATCAGTTTTCGCCGATGAGTGTTTCGAAAACTTGATATTCATTTTACTTTTTTAATAAATTTTCGCCGATGAGTGTTTCGAAAACTTGATATTCTTTTTCTATTTTTAATCAGTTTTCGCCGATGAGTGTTTCGAAAACTTGATATTCATTTCTATTTTTTTAATCAGTTTTCGCCGACGAGTGTTTCGAAAACTTGATATTCATTTTTCTTTTTCTTAATCAGTTTTCGCCGATGAGTGTTTCGAATACTTGATATTCATTTTCCTTTTTCAATCAGTTTTCGACGATGAGTGTTTCGAAAACTTGATATTCATTTTTATTTTTTTTAATCAGTTTTCGTCGATGAGTGTTTCGAAAACTTGATATTCATTTTTCTTTTTTTAATCAATTTTCTCCGATGAGTGTTTCGAAAACTTAATATTCATTTTTATTTTTTTTAATCAGTTTTCGTCGATTAGTGTTTCGAAAACTTGATATTCATTTTTCTTTTTTTAATCAGTTTTCGCCGATGAGTGTTTCGAAAACTTGATATTCATTTTACTTTTTTTAATTAATTTTCGCTGATGAGTGTTTCGAAAACTTGATATTCTTTTTCTATGTTTAATCAGTTTTCGCCGATGAGTGTTTCGAAAATTTTATATTCATTTTTATTTTTTTAATCATTTTTCGCCGATGAGTGTTTTCCCTTTTTTAATCAGTTTTCGCCGATGTGTGTTTCCAAAACTTGATATTAATTTTTTTTAATCAGTTTTTGCCGATTAGTGTTTTAAAAACTTGATAGTCATTTTTCGTTTTTTAATCAGTTTTCGCCGATGAGTGTTTCGAAAACGTAATATTCATTTTTCTTTCTTTTAAATAGTTTTCGCCGATGAGTGTTTCGGAAACTTGATATTCATTTTTCTTTTGGTCAATTGCCCATTTTGGTCCTCTATGTTTTACCCAAGTTTTATATTGGTCCTTTATGTTCTCCAAAAGTTTTATGTTTGTTCTTTAGGTTTCGTTAAAGTTTTATATTGGTCCTTTATGTTTCAATCAAGTTCTATATTGGTCATTTATGTTTCATTGAAGTTCTATATTGGTCCATTATGTTTCATTGAAGTTCTATATTGGTCCTTTATGTTTCATTGAAATTTTATATTAGTCGTTTATGTTTCATTAGAGTTTCATATTGGTCCTCTCTGCATGATTTTATTTTTAGCTTAAACGACGCCGTTTGGGTGTTTTTTGTGTGTCTAAGGCCACGTCAGCTATCTGATACACGTAGGAGAGATTATGTGTCTACCTCGGCACGCCACGTCAGCAGTTAACTTAAGAAATTGACGGATTTGGACAGAAGGACCAATTTAGAACTTCTGGGAAACATAAAGGACTAATTTAAAACTTTTCAAACATAAAGGACTAATTTGAAACTTGAGTGAAACATAGATGACCAAAACGTAATATTCATTTTTGTTTCTTTTAAATAGTTTTAGCCGATAAGTGTTTCGAAAACTTGATATTCATTTTTCTTTTTCTTAATTAGTTTTCTCCTATTAGTGTTTCGAAAACTTGATATTTATTTTTCTTTATTTAATTACTTTTCACCGATGAGTGTTTTGAAAACTTGATATTCATTTTTCTTTTTTTAATCAGTTTTCGCCGATGAGTGTTTCGAAAACTTGATATTCATTTTTCTTTTTTTAATCAATTTTCACCGATGAGTGTTTCAAATACTTCACATTCATTTTCCTTTTTTAATTAGTTTTCGTCGATGAGGGTTTCGAAAATGTGATATTCATTTTTCTTTATTTAATTAGTTTTCACTGATGAGTGTTTCGAAAAGTTGATATTCATTTTCCTTTTTTAATTAGTTTTCGCCAATGAGTGTTCTGAAAACTTGATATTCACTTTTATTTTTTTTAATCAGTTTTTGCGAATTAGTGTTTCGAAAACTTGATATTCATTTTTCTTTTTTTAATCAGTTTTCGCCGATGACTGTTTCGAAAATGTGATATTCATTTTTCTTTATTTAATTAGTTTTCACCGATGAGTGTTTGGAAAACTTGATATTCTTTTTATATTTTCAATTAGTTTTCGCCGATGAGTGTTACGCAAACTTTATATTCATTTTTATTTTTCTTAATCAATTTTCGCCGATGAGTGTTTTCGAAAACTTGATATTTATTTTTCCTTTTTTAATCAATTTTCGCCGATGAGTGTTCTGAAAACTTGATATTCATTTTTATTTTTTTAATCAGTTTTCGTCGATGAGTGTTTCGAAAACTTGATATTCATTTTTCTTTTTTATTAATCAGTTTTTGCCGATGAGTGTTTCGAAAACTTGATAGTCATTTTTCGTTTTTTAATCAGTTTTAACTGATCTGTGTCTCGAGAAGTTGATATTCATTTTTCTTCTTTTAATCATTTTTCGCCGATTAGTGTTTCGAAAACTTGATATTTATTTTTCTTTTTTTAATCAGTTTTCGCCGATGAGTTTTTCGAAAACTTTATATTCCTTTTTATTTTTTTAATTAGTTTTCGTCAATGATTGTTTCGAAAACTTGATATTCATTTTTCTTTTTTTGTAAGTTTTCGCTAATGAGTGTTTCGAAAACTTGATATTCATTTTCCTTTTTTAATCATTTTTCGCCGATGAGTGTTTCGAAAACTTGATATTCATTTTTCTTTTTTTAATCAGTTTTCGCCGATGAGTGTTTCGAAAACTTGATATTCATTTTTATTTTTATTAATCAGTTTTCGTCGATGAGTGTTTCGAAAAGTTGATATTCATTTTTCTTTTTTTAATCAGTTTTCGTCGAAGAGTGTTCTGAAAACTTGATATTCATTTTTCTTTTTTTTAATCAGTATTCGCCGATTAGTGTTTTGAAAACTTGATATTCATTTTCCTTTTTTTATCAGTTTTCGCCGATGACTATTTCGAAAACGTGATATTCATTTTTCTTTATTTAATTAGTTTTCACCGATGAGTGTTTCGTAAACTTGATATTCTTTTTATATTTTTAATCAGTTTTCGCCGATGAGTGTTACGTAAACTTTATAATCATTTTTATTTTTTTAAATAATTTTCGCCGATGAGTGTTTTTGAAAACTTGATATTCATTTTTCTTTTTTTAATCAGTTTTCGCCGGTGAGTGTTCTAAAAACTTGATATTCATTTTTATTTTTTTTATTCAGTTTTCGTCGATGAGTGTAATACCCCGAAAAATTTCGAGGATTAAAGAATGATTTATTTTAAATTTCCAGGATTTAAGAATGATTTATTCCGGGGATAGGAATTAAAACCTTAGAAATAAAATAAAATAAAATAAAATATATGTGAAAGTTAAAAGAAACCGGAAAGAAATTTTTTCGAGTTTTAAAATAAAATGAAAGGGAAAGAAAAGAAGTAAAAAATAATTTTCAGAATTTAATTCAGGACCTAAGAAATTGGGACTTTAGTGAAAAGAAATAGAAATTGATAGAGTGAAAGGAAATAAGAATAGATAGTCAAGGGAAAAGAGTTATTTTCCCCTAACTAACATTTTTAACCCTCCTCCCATCATCATCACCCATCCCATTCGACATTCTCACACACACTTGGCCAAGGGAGAACTCTCAAACTCTAAGAGAGCCAAAGTGGAGGAGTCTTGAAGGTTGAAGGTGAAGGGTGGCCGGAATCCGGCGACCGGTGACCGGAGTAGCACTCAAGGGTTCTACAACCATGGGGGATATGTAATACCCGGAAATTTTCCAATCAACGTTAAGGTCCTAATTTAATTTTTTATTTTAATTTGGAAGAAAAAGGAGAAAAATTTTAAATAAATGAAATTTTATTTGGACCAAAATTAGGACCTAACGGGAAATATTGGGTGTAAATTTATTAACCCCAAAATTTATTTTAACTATAAATAATAATATATATTAAATATATATATATAAATATACATACAAAAAAATATAAAAATATATATATATATATATAATATTGGCTGGAAGGGGGGGGTCACCCACGTGACCCCCACAATGTAAAGTGACCCCAATTTCATTTTTGCATCCAGAGAGAAAGGAGCCCGAGAGCGTGAAACAAGCAGAAAAACGGAGGACCACGCGTGAGCTTCGGCTGGAAGGAGAAGAAGACGTGACGCGCGCGGGGAAGGGCCGAGCTGCTACGCCGTCGTTTCGCCGGGATTGAAGCCATCGACGGCGGCTCCGACGCCGGAGGAAGGCAGTCTTCACGGAGGAGAGAGAGAGAGTAGGGAGAAGTGACGGGAATAGTGTTTTTCGCCGGAAAAGTCGCCGGAATCTGCCGTTTTGAAGCCGGGGAAGGTGACCGGGAGTTCTTTCTACCTCATTCCATCATCCTATCCGATTGAATCGAGGTAAAAAGTCCCGAATCTCTCAAACCCCAAATTTATCTATTTTAGGGATTTTTGGAAAATTCCTAATTGGTATGAATAAATTATTTTGGGTCCTAATTTGAAGCTATTGGGTTGTTTAGAAGTACTTGGAAGTATATTTGTTGGAAAATTGATGATGGAAGCTACCCAACTTGAAACCATAGAGCAATGGAATTTAAAGTGAGACAAAGTGTAGTATAAACTGAATTGGGATTGATTGGTGTGTTGGATTGGTGTTATAGAATGGTAGGGATTGTTAGAATATGCGAGGGATTAACGCCCGAGAAATTCCGTCTCAACCGGAAACCAATTCGGTATTAAAAGAGGCACTTTTCAATCCGATCTAGAAGGTGGAGTTAAGTTATGGGTTAGAAGTTTCGGTTAGACCGTAAAGGACACCGGAATCAATTTAAATAGTAAAATGCCCTTATTTGGTAAAATCCCAATTTTTAAGTATATTAGGCCACATGTGTTCGTATGTGAATATAAGTTGAAAGAGTGGTTGGGTAATTAACAATCATAGAAAATTTGAGGCTATGATTAACATAGGCCATCAATTGGATATGGGAAATTGTGGAAAGTCACATACGAACACTTGTAGGTGAAAATGAGTATTCAAAGAAAGGGATAAGGAGATGAGATTAAGTGTGAGACACTTGGAAACAGTATTAAAGAGAGGAAGAAGGTTAAGACCAAGGACTTGGTTCTTGGCAAAGTTTAATGTACTAATTTGACATGAGCATAGCATATGCATATAATTTGCATATAGTAAAGATGATAATGATGTAAGTATGTTTGTTAGGTAACCACGAATTGTCTGGAGCAGGAGTGACTCCAGGACCAGAAACAGGAAGCCGTCCAGGTGAGGGGTTTCCCATCCTTGCCCTACAGGGTTGAATGAGGATGTGAATACGTGGTTTGCTTACTTGCTTGTTTGTAAGAATTGTTAGGTAATAACATGCTATTGTTGTTCCTAAACTGTTAATTGTGAAAATATTTGTATATATGTGATTGATTTAAGTTGAAGTGGTACTGGAGGGTAACCATGTGATGACATGGGATACGCCAAGCAGTACAAGTAAAAAGGGGGTAGGATATTGATTTCGTTCAATTTTTGGTTTGTCCTAATAATTAGAAACCCACTAAGGAAATGAAATTGACTTATCTATACACGTCGACGTGATTTGTGGTAAACGAACTTAGGAAATACCTTAGAGCTAGGTTATTATCTAATCAAGGGTTGGGTACTAAGCAAAGAGTAGAAAATCTCATAATTGATTAGAAATTCTTAGTGGAGTTCACACTGCTGAGGTAAAGACACTTTAGAATAGAAATGGGTAGTCCGTGTTGCAAAACCCACTGAAAGTAAGAGAGTGAAATATGACGTCAGACATTTGCCCGTTGTGGCTATGGCCCTAGCCTGGCACTAGGGTGGTGCATTACATATTCATGGTTGCCCGTTGTGGCTATTGCCCTAGCTTGGCACTAGGGTGGCGCATTACATATTCATGTTTGTCCGTTGTGGCTATTGCCCTAGCTTGGCACTAGGGTGGCGCATTACATATTCATGTTTGCCCGTTGTGGTTATTGCCCTAGCTTGGCACTAGGGTGGCGCATTACATATTCATGTTTGCCCGTTGTGGCTATTGCCCTAGCTTGGCACTAGGGTGGCGCATTACATATTCATGGTTGCCCGTTGTGGCTATTGCCCTAGCTTGGCACTAGGGTGGTGCATTACATCTTCATGGTTGCCCGTCGTGGCTATTGCCCTAGCCTGGCACTAGGGTGGTGCATAGCATTAAAGGATTTGCCGTTGAGGCTATTGCCCTAGCGTGGCACTAGGGTCGATTATATGATTTATAGTTTTTAATATGAAATGTTTCATGTTATTGGTTGCTTATGAGTAGCATGTTTGAGAAGCATGATTCCTAGGTTTATCTGTGACGTAACGTTATATTAATGTTGCCTGATCATTATATAACATCTGACAAACTGGTATTTCGTGCGCATGTGGTTGTGAGTGGTTCCCTTTCCCCAGCTGTAGTGGTACCCGCCGCTACGCCGAGGATGGGAAGCTTCTCACTGAGTTTGTTGGACTCACACCCTCTGTTTAAATGTTACAGATACAGGAATCGGGCAGGCTTCGACGTCCGGACAGTGATACGGACATCTATCCACTTGCACCGCATTTGTTCGCGTGGGTGGACATCTTTTGATTATTCAGCCTTCATTATTTTGAGTTGTATATATTCTAAAGTTGTAAAGGCGATGTAAATATTTGCAGCTTTTGAATTATGCTATATCTAGACATGTCGGCTTCACATGTGCTTACTGATAGGATTCTGGGTGTTGGGAAAGTCTTGATATACTTATATATATATATATATATATATATTTGCGTATGTGAATAGGATAGGTCACACATAATGGTGTGTGATCAATATGTATATGCTATATATATATGTGTGACTTGGTATATGATGGATGAAAAATATAAATACCTGCATGTGAATAGGATAGATTACACGTATTGAGGCGTGTAATCACTATGTATACTTAACTGTGAGTGTGGGTGTACATGCGTGAATATGACAGGTTATATATATTGTGTGTGAATAGGATAGATCATTCCCTTGGGGTTTGATCACTATGTATATATATATTTACGTGTGATTGTCCTGAGTGTATGAGTGTATATATATACATGAAATGGGCTAAAGCGGCATTGAGCGCCGTGGATTGCAGGTTATCTAGGCCACAAATGATGGTGTGACCACTATATACACTATGTGAATACTGAGTGTTGATTGTATATAAGGGTAGATAATTTATGATTATGGATAAGGCTTACGGGTTTAGAGGCTAAATTCTATTCCCGTGCCGATCACGGATACCTGGAATCGGGGTCGTGACAAAGTTGGTATCAGAGGCAGGTTATTTCTATAAGTCATGTGAAGCCATTGGTATGACCGGGTGTCGGTTTAAGCTTCGTTGTGAAACCCGGGCACAACGTTGCATTAAGCAGGCACTTGTGGGAGTACCCAGGATAATTTGAGTCAGTCTTTCTTTCATTCCTTCTTAATCTATGATAGATTATGCAAATGCTTATCAGGTGACATTTTTGTGCAGTACAGGGATGCTGCCGACTACTAGGCAGGCTAGGAGGGGCGGTAGAGTCCCTGCACGTACAGATGAGGAGTCCGTTCGGGAGGAGAGAGTGCCTCCCAGGGGCCGAGCTAGAGGCCGTGCTAGAGGCCGTGCTCGCGGTCGTGGTAGGACACAAGAAAGAGAAGTGCATAGGCAACAAAACCCAGAGCCACAGGTTGAGACGGGTGCTCCTTCAGTTGCTGAGATGCTGACTGTTGGATTTCAGGAATTGAGAGCTGAAATGACCCGCCAAATTCAACAAGAAGTCCGCCGTTTAGTTGTCGGCGAGGAAGAAGAGCAAGTGATATCGGCTGAACAGGAAACTGAAATGGTTGAGGAAAGGGAGGAAGAACCAAGAAGGGGATGGCAACAAAGGGACGTGCCTCGGAGACCGAGGGGAGTTCCGAGGGAATTACCGATTACTAAATTACTGAAGCTAAATCCGCCTACCTTTTGCGGAACCGAAACCAAGGAGGACCCTCAACATTTCCTCCGTGATATAATCAGAATTGGGCAGTTACTGAGGTGTTCAGGAGGAGAGATGGTGGAACTTGCCTCGTTTCAGTTAAGAGGCGCTGCACGGGTTTGGTTTGAATCAGTACAAAAGAGATATGCAAGGAGAGTTGCTCCTATGACCTGGGAAGATTTTCAGAGGGAATTCCTGGGTCGGTTTTTGTCTGAAGGAATGAAGTATGTCAAGCGTCAACAGTTCGAAGACTTGTGGATGACGCCGAATATGTCTGTGACCGAGTTTGAGCTGCAGTACACAGAGCTAGCTCAATACGCTTCTGAATTAGTTCCTGATGAGAGGGAATTGATCAAGAGATTCATTCACAGACTGGTAGAGCCGTTGTTCGTAGTGCTACTACCCCAGTGTAATCAATTTGAAACTCTAGCACAGGCTGCAGATTGTGCAAGAGTGATCGAAAATAGAAAGAAGTTTGGGACGTCGACGAAGAACAAGTTACTGACAGGTAGTGATGGGCAGGGATGGAAGAAGAAGCAAAAGACAGCTGGTAATCCTGGTATAGTATCAAATTATGCAGGACAAGTTGGTGGGCAGTCTACTATTACCACCACAAGTTCTGGGAAGAGTAACACCCAAGGTGGGCAGAGGTCCCAAGGCAGTAGTCAGGGTGGTAACCAGAAACCGCAGTGTGGAACATGTGGGAGATTTCATTTTGGAGAGTGCAAAGCCAAGAGAGGAAGTTGTTACAATTGTGGGCAATTCGGACATATGGCTAGGGAATGTCCACAGAAGAGGAGCAGCACAAGTGTCAGAAGTAATCCTACTCCAGGTAGTACTCCGATTGCAGCCCCACCAGTTAGAACTGTACCACCCCAGGTTAATACTTCAGGTGCGGGTAGAGGCAGAGGAGCAGGAACAGGTGGTAGAGGTCCAAGTGCGCCGGGAGGGGGACAGGCACGAGTATTTGCTTTGTCTCGGCAGGATGCACATGCCTCAAATACAGTCGTGACAGGTACACTTACAGTATGCTCTCTCAAGGCTCTTGTATTATTTGATTCTGGTTCAACGCATTCCTACATCTCACATGCATTTGCACGGAAAGTTGAGAAACGCCCCACCAGGTTGAAAGAGACAGAAAAGGTTTCTACTCCGATGGGTGATTCGATTCAAGTTAAGTATGTCTATGAGACATGTGTTGTTATAGTCGAGGGTCATGAGACGGTTGTAGACCTACGACTATTATACATGGTAGACCTAGACGTCATCTTGGGCATGGATTGGTTGGCATCTTGTCATGCGGTGGTAGACTGCAGGGCAAAGTGTTTAAAGTTCAATATGCCTGATGAGGAACCATTTATGTTATGGGGTGATGGTGGTGCCTCACATCCAAGCCTAATTTCGGCAATGGAAGCTTCCAAACTACTTGAGAAAGGGTGTAAGGGATATTTGGCAGTTGTGAGGGATAAGACGAAAGAGGTAATTCCCGGGGATCAGGTGCCAGTGGTTCGGGAGTTCCTTGATGTGTTTCCTGATGAACTGCCAGGATTGCCGCCTGAATCGAGAAATTGAGTTCGAGATTGAACTGTTACCAGGAACACAGCCGATGTCCACACCGCCCTATAGAATGGCTCCGAAAGAGTTGACGGAGCTACACGCTCAATTACAGGAGTTACTTGATAAGGGTTTTATCAGACCCAGTTTTTCACCATGGGGTGCTCCGGTATTATTCGTGAAGAAGAAGGATGGAACCTTAAGATTGTGTATCGATTACCGAAAGTTGAATAAGGTGACGGTCCGCAATCAGTATCCGCTTCCAAGGATCGATAATCTGTTTGATCAACTGCAGGGTGCTAAGAGGTTTTCAAAAATCGATTTGCGATCAGGGTATCATCAGTTGAAGATTAGAAATGAAGATGTACCCAAGACTGCTTTTCGAACCCGATACGGCCATTATGAATTTCTGGTAATGTCATTTGGTCTAACTAATGCACCAGCAGCTTTATGGACTTGATGAACCGGGTTTTCAAGCCATTTCTAGACCGGTTTGTCATTGTATTTATAGATGACATTCTAATCTATTCCAAAAATGCGGAGGAGCACGCAACCCACTTGAGACTGGCATTACAAAAGCTAAGAGAAGAAAAGTTGTATGCTAAGTTTTCAAAGTGTGAATTTTGGCTTGATAGAGTGGCATTTCTTGGTCACGTGGTATCTTCAGAGGGAATCCATGTGGACCCGAGCAAAGTAGAAGCAGTGAAGAATTGGCCCCAACCAACCTCAGTCACAGAGATTCGTAGTTTCTTAGGTTTGGCTGGGTATTACCGGAGGTTTGTGCAGGATTTTTCGAAGATTGCTGCACCTCTTACAAAGTTGACTCAAAAAGGGGTAAAGTTCGAGTGGAGTAACAAGTGTGAAGAAAGTTTCCAGAAACTGAAGGAAAGTCTCACTACAGTGCCAGTGTTGGCACTTCCTGAAGGCACCGGAGGATATGTGGTTTACTGTGATGCTTCGCGAATTGGGTTAGGGTGCGTTCTTATGCAACATGGGAGAGTAATTGCTTATGCATCTAGGCAACTCCGGAAGCATGAGAAGAATTACCCGACTCACGATCTTGAAATGGCAGCGGTGGTGTTTGCCTTGAAGATTTGGAGACACTACCTTTATGGTGAAACGTGTGAGATATACACAGACCACAAAAGCCTCAAGTACATTTTTGAACAGAAAGACTTGAATCTGAGACAACGCAGGTGGATGGAGTTGATAAAAGATTATGACTGTACGATTCTTTACCATCCTGGTAAAGCGAATGTTGTAGCAGATGCTTTGAGCCGAAAGTCAATGGGTAGCTTAGCCCATATCAGTGAAGTACGAAAACCGTTGATTCGGGAAATACTTGAGCTGGAACAGTCTGGAACTCAGTTTGAAATTGGAAATTCCAACTTCTTTCTAGCCCATATCCAAGCTAAGTCGGCTCTAATTGAAGAAGTTAAATCCAAGCAAGAGCAAGACGCCGACCTCAAACAGATCAAAAATACAGTGGTTAAAGGGGAGAAGGACGACGTCCGATTCTCCATAGATGACAATGACATACTCCGATTGGAAGGACGATTGTGTGTACCTATGGTGGATGGTTTGAAAGAAAAGATCCTTGATGAGGCACACAAGACAGCATATACTATCCATCCAGGAGGTAACAAGATGTATCAGGATCTTAGGGAATTATACTGGTGGAGTGGTATGAAGAGAGATGTGGCAGACTATGTATCTAGATGTTTAGTGTGTCAGCAAGTTAAGGCTGAACACCAAAAGCCCGCCGGAACACTTCAAAAGATAGAAATTCCAGAGTGGAAATGGGAGAGAATTACGATGGATTTTGTGTCGGGATTGCCGCGATCGCAGAGGGATTTCGACTCAGTTTGGGTAATAGTTGATCGGATGACCAAGTCCGCTCATTTCCTGCCAGTTAAGACCACTTATGGAGTGGGTCAGTATGCCCAGTTATACCTATCAGAGATAGTGAGGTTACACGGAGTGTCGGTGTCGATTATCTCTGACAGGGGGCCACAGTTTACCTCTCGATTCTGGAGGGCATTGCAGGAGGCATTGGGGACGAGGGTTGATCTGAGTACAGCATTTCATCCCCAGACTGATGGGCAATCTGAGAGGACTATACAAGTTTTAGAGGACATGCTAAGGGCATGTGTTATGGATTTCGGCGGAAGTTGGGAAAAGTATCTACCATTAGCAGAGTTTGCCTACAATAACAGTTACCAGTCCAGTATACAGATGGCACCTTTCGAAGCTTTATATGGTCGAAGGTGTAGATCCCCGATTGGGTGGTTCGAGGTCGGAGAGGCCAAGTTAGTTGGTCCAGAACTTGTTCAAGAAGCGTTGGACAAGGTAAAGGTAATTAGAGAAAAGCTTGTGACGGCTCAGAGTAGGCAGAAGTCATATGCTGACAATCGGAGAAGAGAATTAGAATTTGCTGTGGGTGAGCAAGTCTTTTTGAAAATTTCACCAATGAGAGGCGTGATGAGATTTGGCAAGAAAGGCAAGCTGAGTCCAAGATATATCGGACCATTTGAGATACTTGAACGTGTGGGAAATGTTGCCTACTGTCTTCAGTTGCCGGCGGAACTGGAAGGAGTTCATCCGGTGTTTCATGTGTCAATGCTTCGCAAGTACTTGCCAGATCCGTCTCATGTAATCCAACCCCAGGAAGTACAACTAACCGAAGATTTGACGTATGAGGAGATACCAGTGGAAATCTTAGATCGTCAGTTGAAGAAGCTAAGATCGAAAGAAATACCATTGGTAAAAGTCCTGTGGCGAAACCATTCGGTTGAGGAAGCTACGTGGGAAGCCGAGGGAGAAATGCGCAGGACGTATCCTCACCTATTTGAAAACTAAGGTTAGTATGTGGTTGAAATTCGGGGACCGAATTTCTTAAGGGGGGAAGATTGTAATACCCGGAAATTTTCCAATCAACGTTAAGGTCCTAATTTAATTTTTTATTTTAATTTGGAAGAAAAAGGAGAAAAATTTTAAATAAATGAAATTTTATTTGGACCAAAATTAGGACCTAACGGGAAATATTGGGTGTAAATTTATTAACCCCAAAATTTATTTTAACTATAAATAATAATATATATTAAATATATATATATATATAAATATACATACAAAAAAATATAAAAAAATATATATATATATAATATTGGCTGGAAGGGGGGGTCACCCACGTGACCCCCACAATGTAAAGTGACCCCAATTTCATTTTTGCATCCAGAGAGAAAGGAGCCCGAGAGCGTGAAACAAGCAGAAAAACGGAGGACCACGCGTGAGCTTCGGCTGGAAGGAGAAGAAGACGTGACGCGTGCGGGGAAGGGCCGAGCTGCTACGCCGTCGTTTCGCCGAGATTGAAGCCATCGACGGCGGCTCCGACGCCGGAGGAAGGCAGTCTTCACGGAGGAGAGAGAGAGAGAGTAGGGAGAAGTGACGGGAATAGTGTTTTTCGCCGGAAAAGTCGCCGGAATCCGCTGTTTTGAAGCCGGGGAAGGTGACCGGGAGTTCTTTCTACCTCATTCCATCATCCTATCCGATTGAATCGAGGTAAAAAGTCCCGAATCTCTCAAACCCCAAATTTATCTATTTTAGGGATTTTTGGAAAATTCCTAATTGGTATGAATAAATTATTTTGGGTCCTAATTTGAAGCTATTGGGTTGTTTAGAAGTACTTGGAAGTATATTTGTTGGAAAATTAATGATGGAAGCTACCCAACTTGAAACCATAGAGCAATGGAATTTAAAGTGAGACAAAGTGTAGTATAAACTGAATTGGGATTGATTGGTGTGTTGGATTGGTGTTATAGAATGGTAGGGATTGTTAGAATATGCGAGGGATTAACGCCCGAGAAATTCCGTCTCAACCGGAAACCAATTCGGTATTAAAAGAGGCACTTTTCAATCCGATCTAGAATGTGGAGTTAAGTTATGGGTTAGAAGTTTCGGTTAGACCGTAAAGGACACCGGAATCAATTTAAATAGTAAAATGCCCTTATTTGGTAAAATCCCAATTTTTAAGTATATTAGGCCACATGTGTTCGTATGTGAATATAAGTTGAAAGAGTGGTTGGGTAATTAACAATCATAGAAAATTTGAGGCTATGATTAACATAGGCCATCAATTGGATATGGGAAATTGTGGAAAGTCACATACGAACACTTGTAGGTGAAAATGAGTATTCAAAGAAAGGGATAAGGAGATGAGATTAAGTGTGAGACACTTGGAAACAGTATTAAAGAGAGGAAGAAGGTTAAGACCAAGGACTTGGTTCTTGGCAAAGTTTAATGTACTAATTTGACATGAGCATAGCATATGCATATAATTTGCATATAGTAAAGATGATAATGATGTAAGTATGTTTGTTAGGTAACCACGAATTGTCTGGAGCAGGAGTGACTCCAGGACCAAAAACAGGAAGCCGTCCAGGTGAAGGGTTTCCCATCCTTGCCCTACAGGGTTGAATGAGGATGTGAATACGTGGTTTGCTTACTTGCTTGTTTGTAAGAATTGTTAGGTAATAACATGCTATTGTTGTTCCTAAACTGTTAATTGTGAAATATTTGTATATATGTGATTGATTTAAGTTGAAGTGGTACTGGAGGGTAACCATGTGATGACATGGGATACGCCAAGCAGTACAAGTAAAAAGGGGTAGGATATTGATTTCGTTCAATTTTTGGTTTGTCCTAATAATTAGAAACCCACTAAGGAAATGAAATTGACTTATCTATACACGTCGACGTGATTTGTGGTAAACGAACTTAGGAAATACCTTAGAGCTAGGTTATTATCTAATCAAGGGTTGGGTACTAAGCAAAGAGTAGAAAATCTCATAATTGATTAGAAATTCTTAGTGGAGTTCACACTGCTGAGGTAAAGACACTTTAGAATAGAAATGGGTAGTCCGTGTTGCAAACCCCACTGAAAGTAAGAGAGTGAAATATGACGTCAGACATTTGCCCGTTGTGGCTATGGCCCTAGCCTGGCACTAGGGTGGTGCATTACATATTCATGGTTGCCCGTTGTGGCTATTGCCCTAGCTTGGCACTAGGGTGGCGCATTACATATTCATGTTTGTCCGTTGTGGCTATTGCCCTAGCTTGGCACTAGGGTGGCGCATTACATATTCATGTTTGCCCGTTGTGGCTATTGCCCTAGCTTGGCACTAGGGTGGCGCATTACATATTCATGTTTGCCCGTTGTGGCTATTGCCCTAGCTTGGCACTAGGGTGGCGCATTACATATTCATGGTTGCCCGTTGTGGCTATTGCCCTAGCTTGGCACTAGGGTGGTGCATTACATCTTCATGGTTGCCCGTCGTGGCTATTGCCCTAGCCTGGCACTAGGGTGGTGCATAGCATTTAAAGGATTTGCCGTTGAGGCTATTGCCCTAGCGTGGCACTAGGGTCGATTGTATGATTTATAGTTTTTAATATGAAATGTTCATGTTATTGGTTGCTTATGAGTAGCATGTTTGAGAAGCATGATTCCTAGGTTTATCTGTGACGTAACGTTATATTAATGTTGCCTGATCATTATATAACATCTGACAAACTGGTATTTCGTGCGCATGTGGTTGTGAGTGGTTCCCATTCCCCAGCTGTAGTGGTACCCGCCGCTACGCCGAGGATGGGAAGCTTCTCACTGAGTCTGTTGGACTCACACCCTCTGTTTAAATGTTACAGATACAGGAATTGGGCAGGCTTCGACGTCCGGACAGTGATACGGACATCTATCCACTTGCACCGCATTTGTTCGCGTGGGTGGACATCTTTTGATTATTCAGCCTTCATTATTTTGAGTTGTATATATTCTAAAGTTGTAAAGGCGATGTAAATATTTGCAGCTTTTGAATTATGCTATATCTAGACATGTCGGCTTCACATGTGCTTACTGATAGGATTCTGGGTGTTGGGAAAGTCTTGATATACTTATATATATATATATATATATATATATATATATATATATTTGCGTATGTGAATAGGATAGGTCACACATAATGGTGTTTGATCAATATGTATATGCTATATATATATGTGTGACTTGGTATATGATGGATGAAAAATATAAATACCTGCATGTGAATAGGATAGATTACACGTATTGAGGCGTGTAATCACTATGTATACTTAACTGTGAGTGTGGGTGTACATGCGTGAATATGACAGGTTATATATATTGTGTGTGAATAGGATAGATCATTCCCTTGGGGTTTGATCACTATGTATATATATATTTACGTGTGATTGTCCTGAGTGTATGAGTGTATATATATACATGAAATGGGCTGAAGCGGCATTGAGCGCCGTGGATTGCAGGTTATCTAGGCCACAAATGATGGTGTGACCACTATATACACTATGTGAATACTGAGTGTTGATTGTATATAAGGGTAGATAATTTATGATTATGGATAAGGCTTACGGGTTTAGAGGCTAAATTCTATTCCCGTGCCGATCACGGATTACATGGGATTACATGGGTATGAATATTCTCTGCTTGCCTGGTATGTGTTAGCTAGAGATACAGAATGCTAAAAGAATGAAAGAACTAGAAAATAGGTTGTGGAAAGTAGCTTGGATAGGAAGACATAAGAGTAGAGTTTAATTGTTTGATATGATTGATGTGTTACAAATCCAACTCTCACACTCCGGAGGCATGATGAGTATTTTATTAAATCTTTTCCACGACGGTGGCAAGAGTACTTGTACGGAAGGACTAAGCTTTATTTTGAAAACTCGTCATGACGGTGACTTAGATTATAATCATGCAAAAGGAGTTATTGGTGGGTTTCAGATTTGGTTATGCTAGCGATGTGAGACATCGACTAGAACAACGTCAATTGGCACTTGAGACCTCGGTTTTATAATCACCATAACGATGGTCATTGCCCTATCCTAACAATAGGGTCAGAAAGGTTTTATATTGCTATGACGATAGCTTGAGGCTCAGAGAGTGCATCTGGACGAGTATATGAGTTATATCCTGTTGAGGATACTTGTACATATTAATAAGGAGAAGAATTGTTGATCATTCGGGAAAGATACAAAGAATCCAATTAATATGTGAGACTAAGGTAAGGAGACACGGGAGGAACCTACGGGTGAACCGTGAGCCCAACCTAGTAAAAGAGAAATCATCCTGTGGAGTTGGTCCAGGGTGTGACAGTGGCCATGCTTCGAGACGTCGTGTCGTGCCCGCCATGTGGCCTGGTTGGGTAATGGACAAGTGGGCTCAAGCTATTGCCCCGCAGCAAGGGGTCAGGACATGCCACTTGGTGGCTACGTATCAGTTGTTTGATAGATAGAAGTTGATTGTGTTTGATTAATATAATTGTCACGAGGTGACCAGTACCCAAGTGAATGGGTTAAGCATTGTTTAATTAACATAATTGTCACGAGGTGACTAGTACCCAAGTGGATGGGTTAGGTATGCTTTGCCACGTGGTGGCCAGCAACCCGAGTGCACGGGTTCGAAGTTGGATAGCCATGTAGTGGCTTGTAGATACCCCAGAGTTGGGGAGATTAAGTAGATGTATGTTTAATATCTTTGTGTATGTATAAATTATCTGTATTTGCATATAATTGCTGATTGTGCAGCGTAGTGGTAACGTACAGGATTACGCAACCACACGTCTTGTTTGATTCA
Organism: Senna tora; assembly: GCA_014851425.1. Classification (NCBI taxonomy): domain Eukaryota; kingdom Viridiplantae; phylum Streptophyta; class Magnoliopsida; order Fabales; family Fabaceae; genus Senna; species Senna tora. Next base: position 21,727,422 of record CM026264.1, read on the forward strand.
GACATGCTGAAAGGTGAGAAGACCGGTAGGTAAAAGCCAGCACTATATGTTACATGTTTACTTGCAGATTGATGACGTGGAATAAACCGCTGCATGTTTATAGTTATTAAATGCATGTGAGCGTTTGGGTGAAATTTCTGTTGTTGTGTGATCACCAAGAATGTATGCTAATAATAGTAACTAGTTGTTTTTGCATGTGGTTGTGTATGAATCCCAAACCCAGCGCTATGGTACCCACCTTGCGCCGGGGATGGGAGAGTCCTCAATGAGTCGCGTGGTTAAGACTCACACCTCATTTTTTACTACACAGAGACAGGTTAGGTACAGGTGGAAGAAGTCTCGGTGGAACGAGGGTTAAGCAACACTTTCCAAGACCCACAACTTGTTCATGTGGGTGAATAAAGTGCAAATTGTAATTTAGTTTACTTTATTGTTGTATCATAAAGTAAAGGGTAGACGTACCCAATTAGATTGTATTACTAAATCTAGAACTGTCAGCTTCACACACATTAAACATCAGGATTTATTTTACTGCGGTACAGAGAAAATTTGTTTTCAAAATTTATATATATATACATATATCTGTTGCATGTGAATAGGATAGGCAGCATCTTCGGATGTGTAGCCGGTACACAGGTTATATATTATGTGTGTTTTCCTATATCTATATCTTGAAGCGGCACTGGCCGTGGATTTGCTTGCCTAGGCTAGGCTACCATTTTGGTGTAGCCATGGTATTATAATGCATGTGAATGTATTTTTCAATAATAGTTATTCTGTCAATTAGGTGATAAGGCTTACAGACAGAGGGGTATTCCCTGTGTCTGTGCCGGTCACGGTCCTCTAAACGGGGGTCGTGACAATGAGTGTTTCGAAAACTTGATATTCATTTTTCTTTTTTTAATCAGTTTTCGCCGATGAGTGTTTCGAAAACTTGATAGTCATTTTTCGTTTTTTAATCAGTTTTAACTGATCTGTGTTTCGAGAAGTTGATATTCATTTTTCTTCTTTTAATCATTTTTCGCCGATTAGTGTTTCGAAAACTTGATATTCATTTTTCTTTTTTTAATCAGTTTTCGCTGATGAATTTTTCGAAAACTTTATATTCCTTTTTATTTTTTTTAATCAGTTTTCGTCAATGATTGTTTCGAAAACTTGATATTCATTTTTCTTTTTTAGTAAGTTTTCGCTAATGAGTGTTTCGAAAACTTGATATTCATTTTCCTTTTTTAATCATTTTTCGCCGATGAGTGTTTCGAAAACTTGATATTCATTTTTCTTTTTTTAATCAGTTTTCGCCGATGTGTGTCTCCAAAACTTGATATTCATTTTCCCTTTTTAATCAGTTTTCGCCGATGAGTATTTCGAAAACTTGATATTCAATTTTATTTTTATTAATCAGTTTTCGTCGATGAGTGTTTCGAAAACTTGATATATATATATTTTTTAATCAATTTTCGCCGATGCGTGTTTCGAAAACTTGATATTATTTTTCTATTTTTAATCAGTTTTCGCTGATGAGTGTTTCGAAAACTTTATATTCATTTTTATTTTTTTTAATCAGATCTCGCTGATGAGTGTTTCGAATACTTGATATTCATTTTTCTTTTTTTTAATCAATTTTCGCCAATGACTGTTTCGAAAATTAGATAGTCATTTTTCAATTTTTAATCATTTTTCGCCGATGAGTGTTTCGAAAACGTAATATTCATTTTTCTGTTTTTTAAATATTTTTCGTCGATGATTCTTTCGAAAACGTGATATTCATTTTTTTTATTAATCATATTTCGCCGATGAGTGTTCTGAAAACTTGATATTCATTTATATTTTTTTAATCAGTTTTCGTCGATGAGTGTTTCGAAAACTTGATATTCATTTTCCTTTTTTTAATTAGTTTTCGCCGATGAGTGTTTCGAAAACTTGATAGTCATTTTTCGTGTTTTAATCAGTTTTCGCCGATGAGTGTTTCGAAAACGTAATATTCATTTTTCTTTCTTTTAAATAGTTTTCGCCAATGAGTGTTTCGAAAACTTGATATTCATTTTTCTTTTTCTTAATCAGTTTTAGCCAATTAGTGTTTCGAAAACGTGATATTCATTTTTCTTTATTTAATTAGTTTTCACCGATTAGTGTTTCGAAAACTTGATATTCGTTTTTCTTTTTTTAATCAGATTTCGCCGATGAGTGTTTCGAAAACTTCATATTCATTCTACTTTTTTTAATCAGTTTTCGCCGATGAGTGTTTCGAAAACTTGATATTCATTTTACTTTTTTTAATCAATTTTCGCCGATGAGTGTTTCGAAAACTTGATATTTATTTTTCTTTTTTTTTAATCAGTTTTCGCCGATGAGTGTTTCGAAAACTTGATAGTCATTTTTTAATTTCTAATCATTTTTTGCCGATGAGTGTTTCAAAAACGTAATATTCATTTTTCTTTTTATTTTTTTAAATAATTTTCGCCGATAATTGTTTCGAAAACGTGATATCCATTTTTCTTTTTTTAATCATATTTCGCCGATAAGTGTTTCGAAAACTTGATATTCATTTTTCTGTTTTTTAATCAGTTTCCACCGTTGAGTGTTTTAAAAAGTTGATATTTATTTTTCTTTTTTTAATAAGTTTTCGCCAATAAGTGTTTCGAAAAGTTGATATTCATTTTTTTATAAGTTTTCGCCGATGAGTGTTTCGAAAACTTGATATTCATTTTTCTTTTTTTAATCAGTTTTCATCGATTAGTGTTTTGAAAACTTGATATCCATTTTCCGTTTTTAATCAGTTTTCACCGATTAGTGTTTCGAAAACTTGATATTCATTATTATTTTTTTAATCAGTTTTCGTCGATCAGTATTTTGAAAACTTGATATTCATTTTTCTTTTTTTAATCAGTTTTCAACGATGAGTGTTTCGAAAACTTGATATTCATTTTCCTTTTTTAATCCGTTTTCGTCGATGAGTGTTTCGAAAAGTTGATATTCATTTTTCTTTCTTTAATCAGTTTTCGCCGATGAGTGTTTCGAAAACTGGATAGTCATTTTTCGTTTGTTAATCAGTTTTAACTTATCTGTGTTTCGAGAACTTGATATTCATTTTTCTTCTTTTAATCATTTTTCGACGATGTGTGTTTCGAAAACTTGATTTTTTTTCCTTTTTTAATCATTTTTCGCCGATGAGTGTTTCGAAAACTTGATATTCATTTTTCTTTTTTAATCAGTTTTCGCCGATGAGTGTTTCGAAAACTTGATATTCATTTTTATTTTTTTATCAGTTTTCGTCGATGTGTGTTTCGAAAACTTGATATTCATTTTTCTTTTTTTAAACAGTTTTCGCCGATGAGTGTTTTGAAAACTTGATATTCATTTTACTTTTTTTAATCAATTTTCGCCGATGAGTATTTTGAAAACTTGATATTCTTTTTCTATTTTTAATCAGTTTTCGCCGATGAGTGTTTCGAAAACTTTATATTTATTTTTATTTTTTTTATTCAGTTTTCGCCGATGACTGTTTTATAAAACATGATATTCATTTTTTTAATCAGTTTTCGCCGATGAGTGTTTCGAAAACTTGATAGACATTTTTCGTTTTTTAATCAGTTTTCGCCGACGAGTGTTTCGAAAACGTACTATTCATTTTTCTTTCTTTTAAATAGTTTTCGCCGATAAGTGTTTCGAAAACATGATATTCATTTTTCTTTTTCTTAATCAGTTTTCGCCGATGAGTTCGAAAACGTGATATTCAATTTTCTATATTTAATTAGTTTTCAACGATGAGTGTTCTGAAAACTTGATATTCATTTTTCTTTTTTTAATCTGTTTTCGCCGATGAGTGTTTCGAAATCTTGATATTCATTTTTCTTTCTATTGAATAGTTTTCGCCGATAAGTGTTTCGAAAACATGATATTCATTTTTCTTTTTCTTAATTAGTTTTCGCAGATGTGTTTCGAAAACTTGATATTCTTTTTTCTTTTTTTAATTAGTTTTTGCCAATTAGTGTTCTGAAAACTTCATATTCATTTTTCTTTTTTTTAATCAGTTTACGCCGATGTGTGTTCCCAAAACGTGATATTAATTTTTCTTTTTTTTTTATCAGTTTTCGCCGATTAGTGTTTCAAAAACTTGATAGTCATTTTTCATTTTTTAATCAGTTTTCACCGATGAGTGTTTCGAAAACTTGATATTCATTTTACTTTTTTAATCAATTTTCGCCGATGAGTGTTTCGAAAACTTGACATTCTTTTTCTATTTCTAATCAGTTTTCGCCGATGAGTGTTTCTTAAACTTGATAGTCATTTTTATTTTTTTTAATTTGTTTTCGTCGATGAATGTTTGGAAAACTTGATATTAATTTTTCTTTTTTTAATCAGTTTTCGCCGATAAGTGTTTCGAAAACTTGATATTCATTTTACTTTTTTTAATCAATTTTCGTCGATCAGTGTTTTGAAAATTTGATATTCTTTTTCTATTTTTAATCAGTTTTCGCCGACGAGTGTTTCGAAAACTTTATATTCATTTTTATTTTTTTAATTAGTTTTCGCCGATGAGTGTTTTCGAAAACTTGATATTCATTTGTCTTTTTTTAATCAGTTTTCGCCGAGGAGTGTTCTGTAAACTTGATATTCATTTTTTTAATCAGTTTTCGCCGATGAGTGTTTCGAAACCTTGATAGTCATTTTTCGTTCTTTAATCAGTTTTCGCCGATTAGTGTTTCTAAAACGTGATTTTCATTTTTCTTTATTTAATTAGTTTTTACCGATGAGTGTTTCGAAAACCTGATATTCATTTTTCTTTTTTCAATCAGTTTTCGCCGATGAGTGTTCTGAAAACTTGATATTCCTTTTTCCTTTTTTAATCAATTTTCGCCGATGAGTGTTATGAAAACTTGATATTTATTTTTCTTTTTTTTTTTAATCAGTTTTTGCCGATGTGTGTTTCCAAAACATGATATTAATTTTTCTTTTTTCATCAGTTTTCGCCGATTAGTGTTTCGAAAACGTGATATTCATTTTTGTTTATTTAATTAGTTTTCACCGACGAGTGTTTTGAAAACTTGATATTGATTTTCCTTTTTTAATCAGTTTTCGTCGATGAATGTTCTGTAAACGTGATATTCATTTTTATTTCTTTTAATTAGTTTTGGTCGATGAGTGTTTCGAATACTTGATATTCATTTTTCTTTTTTTAATCAGTTTTCGCCGATGAGTGTTTTGAAAACTTGATATTCATTTTCCTTTTTCAATTAGTTTTCGGAAATGAGTGTTTCGAAAACTTGATATTTATTTTTTATTTTTTTTAATCAGTTTTCGTCGAAAAGTGTTTCGAAAACTTGATATTCTTTTTTCTTTTTTTAATCAGTTTTCTCCGATGAGTGTTTCAAAAACTTGATATTCATTTTTATTTTTTTTAATCATTTTTCGTCGATTAGTGTTTCGAAAACTTGATTTTCATTTTTCTCTTTTTAATCAGTTTTCGCCGATGAGTGTATCGAAAACTTGATATTCATTTTACTTTTCTTAATCAATTTTTGCCGATGAGTGTTTCGAAAACTTGATATTCATTTTTCTTTTTTCAATCAGTTTTCGCCGATGAGTGTTCTGAAAACTTGATATTCCTTTTTCTTTTTTTAATCAATTTTCGCCGATGAGTATTATGAAAACTTGATATTTATTTTTCTTTTTTTTAATCAGTTTTTGCCGATGTGTGTTTTCAAAACTTGGTTTTGAGTTTAAGGTTTATGGTTTCGGGTTTGGGGTTTATGATTTAGGGTTTCAGGTTTAGTGATTAGGGTTTGTGGTTTGAGGTTGGGCTTAGGTTTAGGGGCTTAAGGTTTAGGGTTTAGTGTTTAAGGTTTACGGTTTAGGGTTTAGTGTTTGGGGTTTAGGGTTTAGGGTTTAAGGTTTAGGGATTAGGGTTTGGGATTTAGGGTATCGGGTTTATCGTTTAGTGAAGCAATTCAGGGTTTAGGGTTTGCGATTTACGGATTAGGGTTTAGGGTTTAAGGTTTGGGGTTTAGGGTTTGGGCTTTGGGCTTAAGGGTTAAGGGTTTAGGTTTTGAGGTTTAGGGTTTAAGGTTTAGGGTTTAGGGATTAGGGTTTAGGGTTTAGGGTTTGGGATTTAGGGTATCGGGTTTATCGTTTAGTGAAGGGTTTAGGGTTTGGGTATCAGGGTTCAGGGTTTCCAGTTTACGAATTTGGGTTTAGGGTTTAGGGTATAAGATTTAGGGTTTAGGCTTTGGGCTTAAGGGTTAATGGGTTTGGGTTTTAGGTTACGCATTTAATGAAGGGTTTAGTGTTTGGGGTTTAGGGTTTAAGGTTGGAGGTTTAGGTTTTAGGGTTTGCGCTCAAGGGAATAGGGTTTAGGGGTTATGGTTTCGAGTTTAGGGTTTGTAGTTTGGGGTTAAGGGTTTAGAATTCGGGTTCACAGTTTAGGGTTTAGGGTTTGAGGTTTAGGATTTAGGGGTTGGGGTTTAGGATTTAGGGTTTAGGGTTTAGGGTTTGGGGTTTGGGGTTTAGGGCTTATGGTTTGCGGTTTACGAATTAGGGTTTATGGTTTCGGGTTTAGGATTAAGGGTTTGGGTTTTGGGGTTTGGGGTTTGGGGTTTAGGGTTTAGGTTTTCGGGTTTAGTGTTTATGATTTAGGGTTTGGGGTTTAGCATTTAGGGTTTGTGTTTTAGTGTTTAAGGTTTGGGGTTTGGTCTTGGGGTTTGGGGTTGAGTGTTTAGGGTTTATGGTTTCGGATATAGGGTTTAGGATTTGGGGTTTAGGGTTTAGGGTTTGGGGTTTAGTGTTTAAGGTTTGTAGATTAGGGTTTGGGGTTTGGGGTTTAGTGTTTATGGTTTAGGGTTTAGTGTTTAGGTTTTCAATTTTAAGATTTATGGTTTCAGGTTTGGGGTTTATGATTTAGGGTTTGGGGTTTACGGTTTAGGGTTTGGGGTTTGAGGTTGGGGTTTAGGTTTAAGGGTTTATGGTTTAGGGTTTTAGGGTTTAAGGTTTAGGGTTTGGGGTTTAGGGTTTAGGGTTTGGGGTATGGGTTTAAGGGTTAAGGGTTTAAGGTTTGGGATTTAGGGTATCGGGTTTATCGTTTAGTGAAGGGTTTAGGGTTTGGGTTTCAGGGGTTAGGGTTTCCGGTTTACGGAATAAGGTTTAGTGTTTAAGGTTTGGGGTTTAGGGTTTGGGGTTTAGGGTTTGGGCTTTGGACTTAAGGGTTAAGGGTTTTGGGTTTTGGATTAGGCATTTAGTGAATGTTTTTGGGTTTGTGGTTTAGGGTTTAAGGTTTGGGGTTTAGGGATTAGTGTTTAGGGTTTAGGGTCTGGGATGTAGTGTTTAGGGATTGGGGTTTGGGGTTTAAGGTTTAGGGTTTCAGATTTAGGGTTTGGGATTGGGTTTAAAGATTAGGGTTTGGGGTTTGGTGTTTGGGGTCAAAGGTTTGAGGTTTGAGGTTTATGGTTTAGGATTCGGGTTTAGGGTCTAGGGTTTAGGGTTTGGTGTTCAGTGTTAGGGTTTGGGGTTTAGGGTTTAGGGTTTAGGGTTTGGGGTTTAGGGTTTCGGGTTTAGGGTTTTGGGCTTAGGGTTCAGCGTTTGCAGTTTAGGGTTTAGGGTTTGTGGTTTAGGATTTAAGGTTTGGGGTCTAGGGTTTGGGGTTTGTGGTTTAGGGTTTGAGGTTTAGGGTTTAGGGTTTAAGGTTACGAGTTAAAGGTTTCGGGTTTGGAGTTTGGGGTTTGGGGTTTAGGTTTTCGAATTAGTGTTTATGGTTTAGGGTTTGGGGTTTAGCGTTTAGTGTTTAAGGTTTGGGGGTTGGGCTTGGTGTTTGGGCTTGAGTGTTTAGGGTTTATTTTTTAGGATATAGGGTTTTGGGTTTTGGGTTTAGGGTTTAGAGTTTGGGGTTTAATGTTTAGGGTTTAGGGTTTAGGGTTTGGGGTTTAGCATTTGGGGTTTGGGATTTGTGGTTTATGGTTTAGGGTTTGGGCTCTAGGGTTTAGGTCTTTGAGTTTAATGTTTATGGTTTAGGGGTTGGGGTTTATGATTTAGGGTTTGGGGTTTGGTGATTAGGGTTTGGGGTTTGAGGTTAGGGTTTAGGTTTAAGGGTTTAAGGTTTAGGGTATAGAGTTTAAGGTTTAAGGTTTAGGGTTTAGTGTTTGGGGTTTAAGGTTTAGGGTTTGGTGTTTGCAGTTAAGGGTTTAGGGTTTGGAATTTAGGTTATCGGGTTTATCATTTAGTGAAGGGTTTCGGGGTTTCGGGTTTGCTGTTTACGGATTAGGGTTTGGGGTTTAGGGTTTAAGGTTTGGGGTTTAGTGTTTGGGCTTTAGGCTGAGGGGTTAAGGGTTTACGGTTTGGGATTTAGGATATCGGGTTTATCATCTAGTGAAGGGTTTAGGGTTTAGGTTTCAGGGTTCAGAGTTTCCAGTTTACGGATTAGGGTTTACGGTTTAGGGTATAAGGTTTGGGGTTTAGGGTTTGGGCTTTGGGCTTAAGGGTTAAGGGTTTTGGGTTTTGGGTTTTGGGTTAGGCATTTAGTGAAGGATTTATGGTTTGGGGTTTAGTGTTTAAGGTTTGGGGTTTAGGGATTAGGGGTTAGGGTTTAGGGTCTTGGAGGTAGGGTTTAGGGACTGGGGTGTGGGGTTTAAAGTTTAGGATTTTGCATTTAGGGTTTGGGATTGGGCTTTAGAGATTAGGGTTTGGGGTTTGGTGTTTGGAGTCAAAGGTTTGAGGTTTCGGGTTTATGGTTTAGGTTTCGTGTTTAGGGTCTAGGGTTTAGGGTTTAGGGTTCAGTGCTTAGGATTTGGGGTTTAGGGTTTAGGGTTTGGCGTTTGGGATTTAGTGTTTAGGGTTTGGGGTTTAGGGCTTAGGGTTCGGCGTTTACAGTTTAGGTTTAGGGTTTGGCGTTGAGGATATATGGTTTGGGTTTTAGGGTTTCGGGTTTGGGGTTTAAGGTTTAGAGTTTGGGGTTTATGGTTTGGGTTTGTGGTTTAGGGTTTAGAGTTTAGGGTTTGGGGTTTGGGTCTAGGTTTTGGGGTTTAGGGTTTAGAGTTTAGGGTTTGGGGTTTGGGGTTTACGGTTTAGGGTTTGGGGTTTGGGGTTTAGGGTTTAGGTTTGGGGTTTAGGGTTTAGGGTTTGGGGTTTAGCATTTGGGGTTTGGGATTTGTGGTTTATGGTTTAGGGTTTGGGGTCTAGGGTTTAGGTCTTTGAGTTTAATGTTTATGGTTTATGGGTTGGGGTTTATGATTTAGGGTTTGGGGTTTAGTGATTAGGGTTTAGGGTTTGAGGTTGGGGTTTAGGTTTAAGGGATTAAGGTTTAGGGTTTATGGTTTAGGGTTTAAGGTTTAGGGTTTACAGTTTAGGGTTTGGGGTTTGCGGTTAAGGGTTTAGGGTTTCGGATTTAGGGTATCTGGTTGATCGTTTAGTGAAGGGTTTCAGGGTTTAGGGTTTGCGGTTTACGAATTAGGGTTTAGGGTTTAAGGTTTGGGGTTTAGGGTTTGGGCTTTGGGCTTAAGGGTTAAGGGTTTAGGGTTTGGGGTTTAGGGTTTCAAGTTTGGGGTTTAGGGATTAGGGTTTAGTGTTTAGGGTCTGAGATGTAGGGTTTAGGGATTGCAGTTTGGTGTTTAATGTTGGGGATTTAGGATTTAGTGTTTGGGGTTAGGGTTTAGAATTTAGGGTTCGGGGTTTGGTGTTTTGGATCAAGGGTTTGAAGTTTCGGGTTTAGGGTTTATGGTTTAGGTTTCAAGCTTAGGGTCTAGGGTTTAGGGTTTGGGGTTCAGTGTTTAGGGTTTGGGGTTTAGGGTTTAGGGTTTGGCATTTGAGGTTTAGGGTTTAGGGTTTAAGGCTTAGGGTTTAAGGTTTAAGGTTGGTGGTTTAGGGTTAAGGCTTTGGGGATTAGGGTTTAGTTTTTCGGGTTTAGGGTTTAGGGTTTAGGGCTTAGGGTTTAGGGTTTAGGGTTTCAGGTTTCGGGTTTAGGGTTTAGGGTTCAGGGTTTTGGGTTTGGGGTTCAGTATTTAGGGTTTAGGGTTTTGAGATAAGGGTTTCGAGTTTAGGGTTTAAGGTTTAGGGTTTGGGGTTTTGGGTTTAAGGTTTAGGGTTTGGCGTTTAGTGTATAGGGTTTAGGATTTACGGTTTAAGATTTGGGGTTTAAGGTTTCGGGTTTTGGGTTTTTGGGTTTTTGGCTTATGGTTTAGGCTTTGGAGTTTAGGGTTTAGGGTTTGGGCTTTGGCGTTTGCGGTTAAGGGATTGGTGTTTTGGGTTTAGTGTTTAGGGTTTGGGGTTTGTAGTTCAGGGATTACGATTCCTGGTTTCGGGTTTAGGGTTTGGGGTTTAATGTTTGGGGTTTAGGGTTAGCGTTTGATGTTTGGGGTTTATGGTTTGGGGTTTAGGGTTTAGGGTTTGGGTTAAGGGTTTTGGGTTTCGGGTTTAAGGTTTAGGGTTTAAGGTCTGGGGTTTAGGATTTGTGGTTTTGGGTTTGTGGTTATGGGTTAAGCGTTAAAAGTTTAGGGTTTAGGGCTTGGGGTTTAGTGTAGGGTTTAAGGTTTAGGGTTTAGGGTTTAGGGTTTAGGGATTAGCATTTAGGGTTTAGGTTATGGGGTCTGGGTTCAGGGTTCAAGGTTTTAGGTTTAATGTTCAGGGTTTTGGGTTTAGGGTCTAGGGTTTGGTGTTTAGGGTTTAGGGTTTAGGGTTTAGAATTTTGGGTTTGGTTTAAGGGTTTAGGGTCTAGGGTTTGGGGTTTAGGGTTTTCGATTTAGGGTTTAGGGTTTGGGGTTTGGGGTTTACGGATTAGTGTTTAGGGTTTACAGTTTTGGGTTTGGGGTTTAGCGTTTAGGGTTTACAATTTAGGGTTTAGGGTTTGGGGTTTGGGGTTAAGTGATTGGGGAATGGAGTTTTGTGTTAAGGGTTTAGGGTTTAGGTTTCATGTTTAGAGTTTAGGGTTTAGGGTTTGGGGTTTATGGTCTAGGGTTAAGGGTTTGACATTTGGGGTGTAGGGTTTATGGCTTGGTGTTTAGGGTTTAGGGTTTGAGGTTTGGGGTTAAGGGTTTGGGATTTATGGTTTAGGGTTTAGGGTTTAGGGTTTCGAGTTTAGGGTTTAGGGTTTAGAAATTAGGGTTTAGGGTTTGGGGTTTAGGATTCAGGGTTTAGGGTTTAAGGTTTAGGGTTTACGATTTAGGGTTTAGGGTTTGGGATTAAGGGTTTGGGGTTTAAGGTTTAGGGTTTAGAGTTTAGATATTAGGCTTTAGGGTTTAGGGTTTGCAACTTGGGGTTGAGGGTTTGGGGTTTAGGGTTTAGGGTTTAGGGTTTTGGGTTTGGGGTTTAGGGTTTAGGGGTGAGTGTTTATGGTTTAGGGTTTAGGATTTAGGGTTTTGGGTTTGGGGTTTAGGGTTTAGGGTTTAGGGTTTAGCATTTAGGGTTTGAGGTTTGGGGTTTGGAGCTTAGGGTTTAGGGATTAGGATTTAGGGTTTAGCTTTTAGGATTTGGTGTTTGGTGTTATGGGTTTAGCGTTTAGGGTTTGTGGTTTAGAGTTTATGGTTTAGGTTCAGGGTTTTGGGTTTGTGATTTGGGTTTGGGGTTAAGGGTTTAGGGTTTGGCATTTCGGGTTTATGGTTTAGGGTTTATGGTTCAGGATTTAGGTTTTAGAGTTTGGGGTTTAGGGTTTCGGTGTTAGAGTTTAGGGTTTAGCGTTTGGAGTTTAGGGTTTCGGGTTTAGGATTTAGGGTTTAAGGTGTGAGGCTTATGGTTCAGGGTTTTCAGTTTAGGGTTTAGGGTTTAGGGTTTGGAGTTTGGAGTTTAGGGTTAGGGTTTGGGGTTTAGGATTTGGCGTTTAGGGTTTAGGGTATAGGGTTTAGGATTTAGCAATGTTTAAACACCTGGAACGATCATCAACCCGGCTAAAGGCTTGGGTAACTGGGTCACTGGTTCAACCGTTGGGTCACTAAAAGCCCCGTTAGCCCGGTTAAAGTTAAAAAAAATAAAAAAAAATATACCTATGCATAAATCATCTAAATAAATATAAAAAACACATCATAAGCAATTATAATTCAAATCCAAGGCTGAAACTAAACATAATAAGTAATTTAAAATACACATGTCAAGTGTCAACTAAGTACTAACACATCAAAGTATCATAATTCATAAGTAATTATAATTCAATATCATAAGTTTTGATCCCAGACATGAAATTTAAATAAGAAACATCTAATACTTCAAAGTTCAAACTTGAAAATATCAAATAAGTCATAACTCAAACAACTCCAACTTATGTCAAACAATCCAAAAGCTTGCCAATTTAATTAACTAATAAAATGAAACATTAAAAGTATCAAACAATCTTATATTTTCCAAATTTCCAGCATCATTATCATTTCCAACATCATCACCATCATCATCATCATCAACAAGGTCATCCAAATTTAGTTCTGCAAAGCAAGAATAAATAACCTAAGTTAAAATTCTTCATTGAATTTAAATAACTAAAATACTTGTAACAATTAGAATTCAGAAATACGATCCAATAACGGGATGGTTTTCTTCAATGGTACACTCAGTAAGCTCACGATTAAGAGCTTCTTTTTCTTCCACAGTTAGGGTTGGTGGCTCATCCTCTAATACCCAATCAACATTTTATTCAAAACTCTCAAAACTAATAGGATCATAAGGCCTTTTTCTTAATTGTTTCCTATAATTGAAGATATTCATAAATGCATATTATTAATCCTTGTAATAAAAATCAAATATCAATTCTCATGATACTAATATAAATAATAAAGAATACCTTTTTTGTAACCTCAAGTTGTAATGAACATATACAAGATCATTGAGTTTTTGATGTTCTAATCTATTTATCTTCTTTGAATGAATATGTTCAAAGACACTCCAATTCCTCTCACAACCCGAAGAAGTACATGTTTGGCTTAAAATATGAACTGCAAGCTTTTGTAAATTTGGTGCACTAGCGCCAAACAATTTCCACCATTCATCTAAAAAATTAGCCATATTAATACAATATTTAACTTATCAAATAACATTAAAAACAACAAGTAATTAAAAAATAAAGATATTAACTGGCATTTTTGTGTGACGACTATTTAATGCAAGTCTTCTCCCAAAATCTCCTTCTGCGTTTCTAAAGATTGTAACCCCTTCATTCAACTTTTCTTCTAATGCTCTATCATTGTGAGCATATCTCTCAATGACATCCAAAATCCCAGAGATGGCACTCTTATGCTTTTCCATCTCGTTGGTGTCATAATGGTAGCTTGGATTGAACCAAAAACCAACTGCAAGAAGATTTTTGTAGAGTTGTTTATCCCAGCGCCTATCAATGATGTTCAAATAAGGCTCTATCACCTTTTTTCTTCTTTGAAATCTTTTAATCATTTCTTCTCTTGCTTTATGAAAGGCTGCATATAAAAAACCCATAGCTGGTTTTTCTTCACTATCCAAAATGCGCAATACTCGAATTTGAGGCTCTGTAAGCTCTACAATAGTAGCACAATTTTTCCAATAACTTTTTAGATTTGCTCTCCCTAGCAAACGATGAGGTTGTCCATTCTCTGCATGTAACCATCACTCTTAAACCATCCTTTTGAGCCAAAATACTTTGCAATGCAACAAAATTGGTGGCAAAACGAGTAGGAGCTGGACGTAGTATTTCTCTTCCACCAGTATGAGTCCTCATCAAATGCAATGCAAAACAATGATTATAAATGAATTTTGTTAATTTTGCTGCATGATCTACGACTTCATTAACTTCAGGCAACTTTCCAATATCTTGCAACATTAAATTAATACAATGGGCAGCACAAGGAGACCAATAAAGAGTTGGAAATTCAATTTCCAACATTCTACCAGCCAATGTATAATTCACAGCATTATCAGTAACTACCTAAACAACATTTTCAACTCCAACATACAAGACAACTTCTCGGAAAAGCTTAAATAGATTTTCAGATGTCTTGGATGCATTAGAAGCATCAACAGATTTTAAGAACACAGTTCCTTTTGGACAATACACAAGAAAGTTTATTAAAGTTCTTCTACATTGATCAGTCCACCCATCAGCCATAATAGTGCATCCAGTCTCCTTCCAGATTGAACGAAAGCTATTAACATGACATTTTACATAGTCCACATTTTTCTTCCATAAATTAAAGCGAAGGTTAAAAGCACTAGGACCCTTATATCCAGCCCCCATACTTGCAATAACATCAATCATCGGCTGATAATAAACAGAGTTAACAACATTAAATGATAAACAAGCATCAACTATCCATTTTGAAATAGCCAAATCACATCTTTCTCTCGCTTCCTTACTTTGTAAGATAGTTTTTAAAGTTGGTTGTGCCCCCGGAGTTGTTCTAGGCATAAAATATGAAGATAAACCACTACTAGTGCTCTTCCCCTGATCTTTTCCTTTACCCCTAGAACTCCCTATCTCTTGAACCTCTTCCCTATTATGGTGCACTTCATGCTCTTGGTCTTGGGAATTAAGAGTGATTTCTCGCATTTCTTCTCGTGCCTTCCGTTTTCTTTGGTTAAAATTCACAACATTATCATGCATTTGAAACTGGACATCAGCAGGGACCTTTTTACATGACTCGGTATCTCCCTTAATCCCCGCTAAATGTTGTTTAATTCGATTAATCTCAACTCCATTAAATATCTTGTTGCAATACATACAAATCAAATGCTTCCTTGCACTAGTCTCATCACTAAATCTACAATGCCCCCAAGTTGGATCAGACTTGGCCTTGGAACTATTGCTTTGGGGTTTGGTGTTAAGGGTTTAAGGTTTAGGGTTTGGGGTTTTGGGTTTGGGGTTTAGGGCTAGGGTTTTGGGTTTTGGGTTTTGGGTTTTGGGTTTGGGGTTTAGGGATTAGGGTTTACGATTTAAGGATTACAGTTTAAGGTTTGGGGTTCAGGGTTGGGGTTTGGGCTTTAGAGTTTAGGTTTTAGAGTTTTAAGTTTAGTGTTTGGAGTTTAAGGTTAGGGTTTAGGGTTCAGGGTTTGGGGTTTAGGGTTTAGGGTTTACGGTTTAAGATTAGGGTTTAGGGTTTAAGGTTTAAGGTTTAGGGTGTGTGGTTTAGAGTTTGGGGCTTGGGGTTTTGTGTTTGGGGTTTGGGATTTAATGTTTGGGGATTAGGCTTTGGGGTTTAGGGATTAGGGTTTCACATTTGGAGCTTAGGGTTTAGGGTTTGGGGTTTCAAGTTTAGTGTTTAGGGTTTTGGATTTACGGTTTTGGGGTTAAAGTTTAGGGTTTGAGGTTTTGGGTATAGGGATTGGGGTTTAGTGTTTAGGGTTTAGGGTTTGGTGTTTGGGTTTGGGTTTAAGGATTTAGGGTTTAGGGTTTAGGGTTTGATGTTTAAAGGTTTAGCGTTTAGGGTTTTGGGTTTTGGGTTTCGGGTAAAGGGTTTGGGGTTCAGGGTTTGGGGTTATGGTTTTAGTGTTTGGGGTTTAGATTTTAAGGTTTAGGGTTTCGGGTTTGGGGGTTAGGGTTCAAGGTTTGGGGTTAAGTGTTTGGGTTTGGGTTTAAGGATTTAGGGTTTAGGGTTTAGGGTTTGATGTTTAAAGGTTTAGCGTTTAGGGTTTTGGGTTTTGGGTTTCGGGTAAAGGGTTTGGGGTTCAGGGTTTGGGGTTATGGTTTTAGTGTTTGGGGTTTAGATTTTAAGGTTTAGGGTTTCGGGTTTGGGGGTTAGGGTTCAAGGTTTGGGGTTAAGGGTTTGGAGTTTGGGGTTTAGGGTTTAGGATTTAGGGTTTAGGGGTTAGGGGTTAGGGTTTAGGGGTTCGAGTTTCGAGTTTTCGGTTTGGGGTTTAGGGTTTAGGGTTTAGGGTTGGGGTTTGGGGTCAAGGGTTTAGTTTAAGGCTTATGGTTTAAGGTTTAGAGTTTAGGGTTTAGGGTTCAGGTCTAGTGTTTATTGTTTGGGGTTTAGGGTTTAGGGTTTAGGGTTTATGGTTTGGGTTTTAGGGTTTAGGGTTTAAAGTTTAGGGTTAAAGGTATGGGATTTGGGGTTAAGGTTTTAGGGTTTGGTGTTTAGGGCTTAGGGTTTGCGGTTTATTGTTTCGGGTTTAGGGTTTAGGGTTTAGGTTAAAAAATAAGGTTTTAGTGTTTGGGGTTTACAGTTTGGGTTTAGAGTTTGGGGGTTTGGGGTTTAGTGTTTGGGTTTGGGATTTATGGTTTGGCGTTTAGGGTTTAGTGTTCGGGGTTTAGGCCTTGGAGTTAATGTTTTAGTGTTTGGGGTTTAGGGATAAAGGTTTAGGGTTTAGGGTTAACGACTTGGGGTTTAGGGTTTAGAATTTAGGGTTTGGGGTTAAGGGTTTAGGGTTTAGCGTTTAGTGTTTAGGTTTTGGGGTTTAGGGTTTGGCATTTAGAGTGTAGTGTTTAGGGTTTGGGGTTTAGGGTTTAAGGTTTAGGGTTTGGGGTTTAGGGTTTAAGCCTTTGTGTTTAAGGTTTAAGGTTTGGTGTTTAAAGTTTCGAGTTTGCAGTTTGTGGTTTAAGGTTTTGGATTTAAGGTTTCGAGTTTAGGGTTTAGAGTTTAGGGTTTAAGGTTTAGCGTTTAAAGTTTGGGGATTAGGGTTTAGGGTTTAGGGCTTGGGGTTGGGGTTAAGGGAAAAGGGTTTAGGGTATAGGGTTTAGGGTTTGGGGTTTAACTTTTAGGATTTGTTGTTTGCGATTATGGATTTAGCATTTAGGGTTTAGGGTTTAGTGTTTAGGGTTTAGGTTCAGGGTTTTGGGTTTGGGATTTGGGTTTGGGGTTAAAGGTTTAGGGTTTGGGGTTTGAGGTTTAGGGTTTAGGCTTTAGGGGTCAAGATTTGGGGTTTGGGGTTTGGGTGTTAGAGTTTAGGGTTTAGGGTTTAGGGTTTGGCGTTTAGGGTTTGGGGTTTGGGGTTTAGGGTATAGTGTTTAGGATTTAGTGTTTGGGTTTAGGGTTTAAGGTTTGGGGTTTGGTGTTAAGGGTTTAAGGTTTTGGGTTTGAGGTTTAGGGTGTTGGGTTTGGGGTTTACGATTTAGGGTTTGGGGTTTGGGGTTTACAGTTTAGGGTTTAGGGATGAGGGTTTAGGGTTTACGATTTAAGGATTACGATTTAGGGTTTAGGGTTCAGGGTTAGGGTTTGGGGTTTAGAGTTTAGGTTTTTGAGTTTAGGGTTTGGAGTTTGGAGTTTTGGGTTAGGGTTTAGGGTTCAGGGTTTGGGGTTTGGGGTTTAGATTAGGGTTTAGGGTTTGTGGTTTATGGTTTAGGGTTTGGGGCATAGGGTCTTGGGTTTTATTGTTTGGGGTTTAGGGTTTGGGGTTTAGGCTTTGTTGTTTATGGATTAGGGTTTAGAGTTTGGAGTTTAGGGTTTTAGGTTTAGGGTTTAGGGTTTGGGGTTTGGGGTTTGGGTTTTGGTTTAAGGGTTTAGGGTTTAGGGTTTGGGGTTTAAGGGTTTAGGGATTTGGGTTTTGGGTTTCGGGTAAAGGGTTTGGGGTTCAGGGACTGGGGTTATGGTTTTAGAGCTTGGGGTTTAGATATTAAGGTTTAGGGTTTGGGGGTTAAGGTTCAAAGTTTGGGGTTAAGAGTTTGGGGGTTAGGGTTCAAGGTTTAGGTTTTAGGGTTTGGGGGATTAGGGGTTAGGGGTTAGGGTTTGGGGTTTAGGTTTAGGGTTTAGGGTTTAGGGTTTCAGGTTTAAGGTGTATGATTTAGGGTTTAGGGTTTAGTGTTTAGGGTTCAGTGTTTGGGGTTGGGGTTGGGGTTTGGGGTCAAGGGTTTAGTTTAAGGGTTATGGTTTAAGGTTTAGTGTTTAGGGTTTAGGGTTCGGGTCTAGTGTTTATTGTTTGGGGTTTAGGGTCTAGGGTTTGTGTTTTGGGTTTTAGGGTTTATAGTTTTGGGGTTAAGGGTTTGGGGTTTGGGGTTAAGGTTTTAATGTTTGGCGTTTAGGGTTTAGGGTTTGCGGTTTAGGGTTTAGGGTTTAGGGTTTGGGTTAAAAGATAAGGTTTTAGTGTTTGGGGTTAAAGGTTTGGGTTTAGGGTTTAGTGTTTGCGTTTGGGGTTTGGGGTTTATGGTTTAGTGTTCGAGGCTTAGGGTTTGGGGTTTGGGGTTTAGTTTTTACATTTGGGGTTTGCGTTTTTTGGTTTGGGGTTTAGGGTTTGGGGTTAATGTTTTAGTGTTTGGGGTTTGAGGTTTAGTGTGTGCGTTTAGGGTTTGGGGTTTATGGTTTGGGGTTTAGGGTGTAGTGTTCGAGGCTTAGGGTTTGGGTTTAATGTTTTAGTGTTTGGGGTTTAAGGATTAAGGTTTAGGGTATAGGGTTAACAGTTTGGGGTTTAGGGTTTAGAATTTAGGGTTTGGGGTTAAGGGTTTAGGATTTAGGGTTTAAGGTTTATGGTTTCGAGTTTGGGGTATGCGGTTTAGGGTTTAGGGTTTAGGGTTTAGGGTTTGGGGTATGGAATTTAGGGTTTAGAGTTTAGTGTTTGGGGTTAAGGGTTTGGGGTTTAGGGTTTAAGATTTAGGGTTTAGGATTTAGGGTTTAGGCTTTTGTGTTTAAGGTTTAGGGTTTGGAGTTAAAAGTTTCGAGTTTGCAGTTTGGGGTTTATGGTTTTGGATTTAGGGTTTAAGGTTTAGGGTTCAGGGTTTAGAGTTTTGGGTTTGGGGTTTAGGGTTTAGGGTTTGGGTTTGGGGTTAAGGGATAAGGATTTAGGTTATAGGATTTTGGGTTTAGGGTTTGGGTTTAGGTTTTAGGGTTTAGAGTTTTGGATTCAGGGTTTAGGGTTTAGGGTTTTGGGTTTGGGGTCTTAGGGTTTAGGGTTTACGGATTAGGGTTTAGGGTTAAGCATTTGCTATTTAGGGTTTCACATTTCGTGTTTAGGGTTTAGGGATTTGGGTTTGGGTTTCACGATATCGAGTTTAGGGTTTAGAGTTTGGGGTATAAGGATTGGGGTTTAGGGTTTAGGCTTTAGGGTTTGGGGTTTTGGGTTTAGGGTTCCAGATTTCGGGTTTAGGGTTTAGAGTTTAAGGTTTGCCGTATAGGGTTTAGAGTTTCGGGTTAAGGCTTTTGGGTTTGGGGTTTTTGGTTTTGGGTTTAAGGTTTGGGATTTAAGGCTTGGGCTTTAAGGTTTACGGTTTGGGGTTTGGGGTTTAGGATTTGGGGTTAAGGTTTTAGTGTTTAAGGTTAACGTATTAAGGTTTAGGGTTTAGGATTTGGGGTTTAGGGTTTAGGTTTTAGGGTTTAGGGTTAAAGGGAAAGGGATTAGGGTTTAGGGTTTGTGGTTAGTTACAAGGTTTAGGGTTTAGGGTTTAGGGTTTCCAGTTTAAGGTTTATGGTTTAAGGTTTGGGGTTTAGGATTTAGAGTCTAGTTTTTAGGGTTTAGTGTTTGAGGTTAAGGTTTTGGTGTTTAGTGTTTAGGGCTTAGGGTTTAGAGTTTAGGGTTTAGGGTTTGGGGTTTGTGTTCTAGGGTTTAAGGTTTGGGGTTTGCATTTCGGGTTAAGGGTTTAGGGTTTAGGGTATAGGGTGTCGGGTTTCGGGTTTAAGGTTTAGGGTTTAGGTATTCAGGTTTGGGTTTTGTGTTTAGGGTTTAGGTTTAAAGTTTTTGGGATAGGGTTTTGGGTATAGGGTTTGGGGTTTGGGGTTAAGGCTTTATGGTTTAGGGTTTCAGCTTTCGCGTCTAGGCTTTAGGGTTTACGGTCCTGGGTTTGGAGTTTAGGGTTTAGGGTTTGGGGTATAGGGATTAGGGTTTAGGGTTTAGGAATCAGTGTTTCGAGTTTTGACTTTAGAGTTAAGGGTTCGGTGTTTAGGGTTTAGGATTTAGGGTTTGGGGTGAGGGTTTGGGGTTGGGGGTTTGGGGTTTTAGGTATAGAGTTTCGGGTTTTGGGTTTTGGGTTTTGGGTTTTGGGGTTTAGTGTTTAGGGTTTGGCATTTAGGGTTTGGGGTTTGGGGTTTATGGGGTTTATGCTTTAGGGTTTAGGTTTTGGGATTTAGGGTTTAGGGTTTTGGATTAAGGGTTTAGTGTTTAGAGTTTAAGGTTCAGAGTTTAGAGTCTAGGGCTTAGTGTTTAGTGTTTAGGGTATGGGGTTTGGGGTTTAGGGTTTTGGGTTTGTGGTTTAAGGTTTGGGGTTGAAGGTCAGGGTTTGCGGTTTACGATTTAGGGTTTAGGGTATCGGTCTTCGGGTTTAGGGTTTAGGGTTAAGGGTCTTGGGTTTGGGGTTTAGGGTTTAGGGTTTGGGGTATAGGGATTAGGGTTTAGGGTTTAGGGTTCAAGGTTTCATATTTTGAGTTTAGAGTTAAGGGTTTGGGGTTTAGGGTTTAGGGTTTAGGGTTTGGGATTATGGGTTTGGGGTTTAGGATTTGGGGCTTAGGTTTCGTTTTTTGGTTTTTGGTTTAGGGTTTGGGGTTTAGGGTTTACCATTTGAGGTTTAGTATTTAGGGTTTGGGGTTTAGGGTTTAGTGTTTTGGGTTTGGGTTTTAGGGTTTAGGGTTTTGTGTTTAGTGTTTAGGTTTCAATGTTTGGAGTTTAGGGTTTAGGGTTTAGTGTTTAGGGTTTGGGGTTTGGGGTCTAGGGTTTATGGTTGAAGGTTTAGGGTTTAGGGTTTTTGGTTTAGGGTTTGGTGTTTAAGGTTAGGGTTTGTAGTTTACGGTTTGGGGTTTACAGTTTGGGGTTTAGGGTTTAGGGGTTAATGTTTAGGGTTTAGGGTTTAGGATTTAGGGTTTGGGGTTTAGGGTTTAGCATTCGGGGTTTAGGCTTTCGTCTTTAAAGTTTAGGGACTTGGGTTTGGGGTTTAGGGTTTAGGGTTTGGAGTATAGGGATTGGGGTTTAGTGGTTAGCGTCTGAGGTTTAGGGTTTAGGGTTTAGGCTTTACAGTTTTGGATTTAGGATATTGGGTTCAGGTTTTTGGGTGTAGGGTTTGGGGTGAAGGGTGGGTTTGGGGTTTGGGGTTTAAGGCTTAAGGTTTAGGTTTCAGGATTAGGGTTTAGGGTTCGAGGTTTGGGGTTTAGTGTCTAAGGTTTGGAGTTTAGGGTTTAGGGTTGAGGGTTTGGGGTTTAGGGTTTAGAGTTTAGGGTTCAGGGTCTAGGGTTCAGGTTTTGGGGTTTAGGGTTTGGGGTTTAGGGTTTGTGGTTTAGGGTTTAGGGTTTGGGTTTTGGGGTTAGGGTTGTGATTTAGGGTTTAGGTTTTAGGGTTTAGGGTTTAGGGTTTAGGGTTTAGGGTTTAGGGTTTAGGGTTTAGGGTTTCGGGTTTAAGGTTTAGGGACTCAGGTTTGGGGTTTAGGGTTTAGGGTTTAGGGTTTAGGGTTTGGAGTATAGGGATTAGTGTTTAAGGTTTAGGGTTTAGCATTTGAGGTTTAAGGTTCAGGGTTTGGGGTTTAAGGTTTAGGGTTTAGGATATAGAGTTTAGGGTTTAGGGTTTAGGGTGAAGGATTTGGGGTTTGGGGTTTTTGTTTTAGGATTAGGGTTTGGGGTTTGGGGTTTGGGGATTAAGGTCTTGGGTTTGGGTTTTAGTGTGTAGTGTTAGGGGTTTAAGGTTTAGGGTTCAGTGTTTGCGGTTTGGGGTTTAGAGTTTCGGGATTATGGTTTGGGGTTTACGGTTCTGGGTTTAGGGTTTGGGGTTCAAGGTTCTGGGTTTGAGGTTTATGGTTTAGGGTTTAGGGTTTTGAGTTGAGGGTTTAGAATTTAGGGTTTAGGGTTCGGGTTTTGGGTTTTGGGTTCAGATATAGGATTTGGTGTTTGGTGTTAAGGATTTGGGGTTTAGGGTTTAAGGTTTGGCGATTGGGGTTTAAGGTTAGGGTTTAGTTTTTTGAGTTTGGCATTTAGGGTTTAGGGTTTGGGTTTTAGGATTTAGGGTTTGGGGTGTACATATTAGGGTTTGCGGTTTAGGGTCTAGGGTTTAGGGTTCAGGGTTTGGGGTTCAAGGATTAAGGTTTGGGGTTTAGGGTTTAAGTTTTAGGGTTTAGAGTTTGGGGTTTGCAGTTTAGAGTTTAGGGATTGTGGTTTGGGGTTTAGGGTTTAGGGTTTGGGGTTTGGGGTTTGGGGTTTAGGGTTTAGGGTTTGCAATTTAGGGTTTACAGTTTCCAATTTAGGGTTTAGGGTATTGGGTTTAGTTTCAAGGTTAGGGGTTTAGGGTTTGGGATTTAGTGTTTAGGGTTTGCGTTTAGGGTTTAGGGTTTGGAGTTTTGGGTTAAGAGTTTGGGGTTTATGGTTTATTGTTTTGGGATTCGGATTTAGGATTCAGGGTTTAGGGCTTATTGTTTAGGGTTTATTGTTTAGGGTTTAGGGTTAAGGGTTTGGGGTTTGGGGTTAAGGGTTTGCAGTTTATGGTTTTGGGTTTAGAGTTTGGGGTTTGGGGATTAGGGTTTAGGGTTCAATGTTTACAGTTTAGGGTCTAGGGTTTGCGGTTTAGGGTTCAGGGTTTAGGGTTTGGTGTTTGGGGTTTAGAGTTTAGTGCTTAGGGTTTAGGGTTCAGGGCTTGGGGATTAGGGATTAGGGATTAAGGTTTAGGGTTTAGGGTTTAGGGGTTTGGGGTTTGGGGTTTAGGGTTTTGGGATTAGCGTTTAGGGTTTAGGATTTAGAGTTTGGGGTTCAGGGTGTCGGGTTTATCGTTTAGGGTTTCTGGTTTCGGGTTTAGAGTTTAAAGTTTAGGGTTTAGGGAAAGGGTTTTGGGTTTTATGGTTCAGAGGTTAGGGTTTAGGGTTTAGAGTTTAGGGTTTTGGGTATTGTATTTGGGGTTTAGCATTTACTGTTTGAGGATTAGGGTTTATAGTTTGGGGTTTGGGGTTTGAAGTTTAGGCTTTAGGCTTTAGAGTTTCGGGGTTAGGGTTTGGGGTTTGGGAATTGGGGTTTAAGGTTTGCAGTGAGGGTTTACGGTTTAGGGTTTAGGGTTTAGGGTTTAAGGTTTAGGGTTTAGATTTTATGGTTTAGGGTCTTGGGTTTGGGGTTTAGGGTTTAGGGTTTAGGGTTTAGGGTATAGGGATTACGGTTTACGAGTTAGGGTTCAGGGTTAGGGGTTTAGGTTTTAAGGTTTAGGGTTTAGGGTTTAAGGTTAGGGATTAAGGTCTTGGGATTTGGGGTTTCGAATTTGGGATTTAGTTTTCGGGTTTAGGGTTTGAGATACAAGGTTTGGGATTTAGGGTTTATCATTTTGGGATTGGGGTTTAGTGTTTTGGGTTTGGGGTTTAGGGTTTGGGTTTGTGCTTTAGGGATTAGGGTTTGGGGTTTAAAATTTAGAATTTAGGGTTTAAGGTTTTGGGTGTGGGATTTAGGGTTTGGGGTTTGGGGTTTAGGGTTTAGGGTTTGGGGTTTCAAGTTTAGGGTTTAGGCTTGATGGTTTAGGGTTTAGGATTTAGGGTTTTAGGTTAGGGGTTAACAATTTAGGGTTTGCATTTAGGGTTTAGTGTTTGGTGTTTTTGGTTCAGAGTTTGGGGTTTAGGGTTTAGGGTTAGGGTTTTGAATTTAGTATTTAGGGTTTAGGGTTTAGGGTTTGGGGTTTGGGGTTTGGGGTTCTAGATTAAGCGTTTGGGGTTTGGGGTTAAAGGTTTAGGGATTGGGGTTTGGGTTTCCGGATTACAGTTTAAAGTTTGGGGTTTGGTGTTTAGGGTTTAGGGTTTGGGGTTTAGGGTTCAAGGTTTAGAGTTTAGGGTTTAAGGTTAGGGGTTAAGGTCTTGAGATTTCGGGTTTCGAGTTTAGGGTTGAGGTTTCAGGTTTAGGGTTTTGAGATTCAGGGTTTGGGATTTAGTGTTTATCCTTTAGGGATTGGGGTTTAGTGTTTAGGGTTTGGGGTCGGGGTTTAGGGATTAGGTTTTAGGGTTTAGTATTTAGGGTTTAGGGTATAGGGTTTGCAGTTTAGGGTTTAAGGTTTGGGGGTTTAGGGTTTAAGGGTTTAGTGTTTAGGGTTTGGGGTTTAGGGTTTGAGGTTTGGGGTTAAGGGTTTGGGGTTTGGGGTTTAGGGTTTAGGGTTTAGGATTTAGGGTTTTGGGTTAGGGGTTTAGGGTTTGGGGTTTGCATTTTGGGTTTAGGGTTTAGAGTTAATGTTTTCGGATTTAGGATTTAGGGTTTAGGGTATAGTGTTTAGGGTTTAGGGTTTTTGGTTTAGGGTTCGGGGTTAAGCATTTGGGGTTTAGGGTTAAGGGTTTAGGGCTTGGGGTTAGGGTTTCCAATTTAGGGTTTAGAGTTTTGGGTTTGGTGTTTAGGGTTTGGGGTTTGGGGTTTATGGTTTAGGTTCTGCGGTTTGGGGTTAAGGGTTTAGGGCTTAAGGTTAAGGGTTTGGGGTTTAGGCTTCAGGGCTTGGGGTTTAGGTTAGGGATTAGGGTTTAGGGTTTAGGGGTTTAAGGTTAAGGGTTTTGGGTTTTGGGATTAGCGTTTAGGGTTTAGGGTTTGGGGTTTGGGGTTTCAGGGTTTAGCATTAAGGGTTTCTAGTTTCGGGTTCAGAGTTTAAAGTTTAGGGTTTAAGGAAAGGGTTTAAGGTTTTATGGTTCAGGGTTTAGGGTTTAGGTTGGGGGTTTTGGGTATAGGATTTGGGGTTTAGTGTTTACAGTTTGCATTTTATGGTTTACGGATTAGGGTTTAGGGTTTGGGGTTTGAAGCTTAGGATTTAGGCTTCAGAATTTCGGGTTTAGGGCTTGGGGTTTAGGGCTTAGGTTTTAGGGTTTTGGGTGAAGGGTTAAGATTTTAGGTTTTAAAGTTTGGGGTTTAGAGTTTTGTGTTTCGGGTTTAGCATATAGGATTTAGGATCTTAAGTTTGGGGTTTAGGGTAAGGGTTTGGGGATTGGGTTGGGGGTTTAGGATTTAAGGTATAGGGTTTACGGTTTAGAGCTTGGTGTTTGGTTTTTGGGATTTAGGGTTTAGGGTTTGCGGTTTAGGGTTTAAGGTTGGGGATTTACAGTTTAGGGTTTGCGGTTTGGGGATAAGAGTTTGGGGTTTGTGGTATAGGGTTTAGGGTATCTTGTTTAGGGTTTAGGGTTTTGGGATTTGGGTTTGGGGTTAAAAGTTTAGTGTTTAGTGATTAGGGTTTTGGGTTTCGGGCTTAGGTTTCAGGGTTTGGTGTTTGGGGATTAGTGTTTAGGTTTTAAGGTTTATAGTTTTGGGTTTAGGGTTTAGGGTTTAGTGGTTGGGGTTTACGGTTATGGGTTTGCGGTTTAAGGTTTAGGGTTTGGGGTTTATGGTTTATGGTTTAGTGTTTAGGGTTTGGGGTTTAGAGTTTAGTGTTTGGGGTTTAGGGTTTACGATTTGGGGTTTGGGGTTTAGAGGGGTTAGGGTTAGAGGTTTAGGGTTTAGGGTTTAAAATTTGGGATTTATGGTTAGGGTTTGGGGTTTGGGTTTGGAGTTTAGGGTTTGTGCTTTAGGGTTTGGGGTTAAAGTTTTAGTGTTTTGGGTTAAGGGTTTAGGGTTTGGGGTTTGCATTTAGGGTTTAGGGTTTAGAGTTAAGGTTTTCGGATTTAGGATTTAGGGTTTAGGGTATAGTGTTTAGGGTTTAGGGTTTTGGGTTTAGGGTTTAGGGTTAAGCATTTAGGGTTTAGGGTTAAGGGTTTAGGGCTTGGGGTTAGGGTTTCCAATTTAGGGTTTAGAGTTTTGGGTTTGGTGTTTAGGGTTTGGGGTTTGGGGTTTAAGGTTTAGGTTCTGCGGTTTCGGGTTTGGGGTTAAGGGTTTAGGGCTTAAGGTTAAGGGTTTGGGGTTTAGGCTTCTGGGCTTGGGGTTTAGGTTAGGGATTAGGGTTTAGGGTTTAGGGGTTTGGGGTTAAGGGTTTTGGGTTTTGGGTTTAGCGTTTAGGGTTTGGGGTTTAGGGTTTCAGGGTTTAGCATTAAGGGTTTCTAGTTTCGGGTTCAGAGTTTAAACTTTAGGGTTTAGCATATAGGATTTAGGATCTTAAGTTTGGGGTTTAGGGTAAGGGTTTGGGGATTGGGTTGGGGGTTTAGGATTTAAGGTATAGGGTTTACGGTTTAGAGCTTGGTGTTTGGTTTTTGGGATTTAGGGTTTAGGGTTTGCGGTTTAGGGTTTAAGGTTGGGGATTTACAGTTTAGGGTTTGCAGTTTGGGGATAAGAGTTTGGGGTTTGTGGTATAGGGTTTAGGGTATGTTGTTTAGGGTTTAGGGTTTTGGGATTTGGGTTTGGGGTTTAAAGTTTAGTGTTTAGTGATTAGGGTTTTGGGTTTCGGGCTTAGGTTTCAGGGTTTGGTGTTTGGGGATTAGTGTTTAGGTTTTAGGGTTTATAGTTTTGGGTTTAGGGTTTAGGGTTTAGTGGTTGGGGTTTACAGTTATGGGTTTGCGGTTTAAGGTTTAGGGTTTGGGGTTTAAGGTTTATGGTTTAGTGTTTAGGGTTTGGGGTTTAGAGTTTAGTGTTTGGGGTTTAGGGTTTACGGTTTGGGGTTTAGAGGGGTTAGGGTTAGAGGTTTAGGGTTTAGGGTTTAAAATTTGGGATTTATGGTTAGGGTTTGGGGTTTGGGTTTGGAGTTTAGGGTTTGTGCTTTAGGGTTTGGGGTTAAAGTTTTAGTGTTTTGGGTTTAGGTATTAAGGTTTAGGGTTTAGGGTTTAAAGTTTTGGGTTAATGTTTTAAGGTTTAGGCTTTGCGGTTAAGCATTTGAGGTTTCGGGTTTAGGGTTTGGGGTTTAGAGTTTAGGGTTTAGTATTTTGGGTTTAGGCTTTAGGGCTTAGGGTTTAAGGTTTGGGGTTCACAGTTCCGGGTTTAGCATTTAGGGTTTTTGGTTTCGGGTTTAGAGTTTAAAGTTTAGGGTTTGGGGTTTTATGGTTCAGGGTTTAGGGTTTATGGTTTGCGGTTTAGAGTTTAGGGTTGAGGGTTTAGCTTGGGGTTTTCGGTATAGCATTTTGGAGTTTAGTGTTTAGGGTTTGTGGTTTAGGGTTTAGGGTTTGGGGTTTGGGGTTTGAAGTTTAAGATTTAGGATTCTGGGTTTGCAATTTAGGGTTTGGGGTTTAGGGCTTAGGGTTTAGGGTTTTGGGTTAGGGGTTGAGGTTTTAAGGTTTAAAGTTTGGGGTTTAGGGTTTGGGTTTCGGGTTTAGCAAATAGGATTTTGGGTTTTAAGTTTGGGGTTTAGGGTATGGGTTTGGAGTTTAAGGTTTAGGGTATAAGGTTTAAGGTTTAGAGCTTGGAGTTTAGGGTTTGGGATTTATGGTTTAGGGTTTGGGGTTTAGGGTTTGGGGTTTACGATTTAGGATTTAGGTTTTTCGAATAAGAGTTTGGCGTTTAGGGTATAGGTGTTTGGGGTTTAGGGTTTAGGGTTTGGGGATTGAGGTTCTTGGTTTGGGGTTTATGGTGTAGGGTTTAGGGTTTAAGGTTTAGGGTTTAGTGTTTCGGGTTTGGGGTTTAGTGTTTAGTGTTTGTGGTTTAGGGTTTATGGTTTTGGATTTAGGGTTTAGGGTTTAGGGTTTGGGGTTTAAAATTTGGGATTTAGGGTTTATAGTTTAGTGTTTGTGGTTTAGGGTTTGGGTTTAGGGTTTGGAGTTTAGGATTTAGGGTTTGGGCTTTAGGGTTTAGGCTTAAGGATTTTGTGTTTGAGGTTTAGGTATTAAGGGTTAGGGTTTATGGTTTAAAGTTTTAGGTTAAGGTTTTAGGGTTTAGGGTTTGGGGTTAAGGTTTTAAGGTTTAGGGTTTAGGGTTTTGGGGGTTTAGTATTTAGGGTTTAGGATATAGGATATAGGGTTTGGGGTTTGGGGTGAAGGGTTTAGGGTTTCAGGTTTCGGGTTTACGGTTTACAGTTTAAGGTGTGTGGTTTCGGGTTTGGCGTGAAGGGTTTGGGGTTAAGGTTTTAGTGTTTGGGGTTTTTGGATTAAGGTATAGGGTTTAGGGTTTAATCTTTGGGTTTAGTTTTTATGGTTTAGGGTTTGGAGTTTAGTGTTTGGGGTGTTTGGGGTTTACGGTTTAAGCTTTAGGGATTAGGGTTTAGGGTTTAGGGTTTGAGGTTAAGCGTTTAGGGTTTAGGGTTAAGGGTTTAGAGTTTAGGGTTTGGGGTTTGGGGTTTAGGGTTTAGTGTTTAGGGTTTAGTGTTTAGGTTTTAGGGTTTAGAGTTTGGGGTTAAGGGTTTCGAGTTTGGTGTAAAGGGAATAGGGTTTAGGGTTTAAGGTTTCGGGTTTAGGGTTTATGGTTTAGGGTGTGGAGTTTAGGGTTTAGTGTATAAGATTTGGGGTTTAGGGTTTAGGGTTTAGGGTTTAGGGTGTAGGGTTTAGGGTTAAGGTTTTAGTGTTTGGAGTTTAAATATTATGGTTTAAAGTTTAGGGTTTAGGGTTTGGTGTTAAGAATTTGGGGTTGGGGTTTAGGGTTTATGGTTTAGGGTGTGGAGTTTAGGGTTTAGTGTATAAGATTTGGGGTTTAGGGTTTAGGGTTTAGGGTTTAGGGTGTAGGGTTTAGGGTTAAGGTTTTAGTGTTTGGAGTTTAAATATTATGGTTTAGGGTTTATGGTTTAAAGTTTAGGGTTTAGGGTTTGGTGTTAAGGATTTGGGGTTCGGGTTTAGGGTTTAGGGTTTAGGGTTTAGGGTTTCGAGTTTAGAGTTTAGGGTTTAGGGTTTGGGCTTTAAGGTTTGGGGTTTAGGTATTAAGGTTTAGGGTTTTGGGTTTAAGGTTTTGGGTTGAAGTTTTAGGGTTTAGG
Source organism: Senna tora (assembly GCA_014851425.1). NCBI lineage: Eukaryota > Viridiplantae > Streptophyta > Magnoliopsida > Fabales > Fabaceae > Senna > Senna tora. The sequence continues at coordinate 21,755,943 of CM026264.1, forward strand.
GTTTGGGGTTAAGCTTTTGGGGTTTGGGGTTTAGGATTTGGGGTTTTGAGTTTGGGGTTTAGCATTTAGGGGTTAGGGTTTGGGGTGAAGGGTGAAGGATTTACGGTTTCGGGTTCACGATTTACGGTTTAGGGTGTATGGTTTAGGGTTTGGTGTTTGGCATTTAGGGTTTAAGCTTTAAGCTTTAGGGATTAGGGTTTAGGGATTAGGGTTTAGGGTTTAGGGTTTAGGGTTTGGGGTTTAGGGTTTAGAGTTAGGGTTTCGGGTTTTGGGTTTAGTGTTTAGGGTTTTGTGTTTAGGGTTTAGTGTTTAGGTTGTAGGGTTTAGGGTTTGGGGTTAAGGGTTTCGAGTTTGGTGTAAGGGGAATAGGGTTTAGGGTTTAAGGTTTCCGGTTTAGGGTTTATGGTTTAGGTTGTAGAGTTTCGGGTTTAAGGTTTCAGAATTAGTGTTTAAGGTTTGGGGTTTAGCATCTAGGGTTTGGGGTGTAGGGTTTGGGGTTAAGGTTCTAGTGTTTGGAGTTTAGGTATTAAGGTTTAGGGTTTATGGTTTAACGTTTGGGGTTTAGGGTTTGGTTTTTAGGGTTTGGGGTTTAGGCTTTAGGTTTGCGGTTTACGATTTATGGTTTGGGGTTTAGTGTTTAGAGTTTAGGGTTTAGGATTTAGGGTTTGGCATTAGGGGTTAAGGGTTTGTGGTCTAGGGTTTCGAGTTTAGGGTCTATGGTTTAGGGTTTGGGCATTAGGGTTTTGTCTTTGGGGTTTGGAGTTTGGGTTTGGGCCAAGGGTTTAGCGTTTAGGGTTTAAGGTTTAAGGTATAGGGTTTAGGGTTGGGGTTTAGTGTTTAGTGTTTGGGGTTTAGGGTTTAGGCTTTCTGGTTTGGGGTTTAGGGATAGAGTTTGGGGTTTGGGGTTGGCATTTATGGTTTAGGGTTCAGGGTTTTCGATTTAGGGTTTGGGGTTTGGGGTTCAGGGTTTTGGGTTTAGGATTTAGGGTTAAGGTTTTAGTGTTTCAGGTTTACGTTTTAGGGTTTAGGGTTTATTGGTAAGGGTTTAGGGTTTGGAGCTTAGGATTTAAGGTTTCAGGTTTAGGGTTTAATGTTTTCGGTTTAGTATATAGGGTTTAAGGTTTAGGGTTTAGGGTTTCGTGTTAGGGTTTGGGGTTTGGGTGTAGGGTTTACGGTTTAGGGTTTAGGGTTTGGGGTTTTCGGTTTTCGGTTTTGGGTTTTGGATTTTCGGTTTAAGGTTTAGGGTTGACGGTTTAGGGTATAGGGATTGGGATTTCGGGTTTTGGGTTTTGGGTTTTGTGTTTTGGGTTTAAGGTTTTGGGTATGGAGTTTACTGTTTAGGCTTTAGGCTTTAGGGTTTAGGATTTGGGGTTTATGGTTTAGGTTTAGAGTTTAGGATTTAGGGTTTGCGGTTTAGGGTTTAGGATTTGGGGCTTAGGGTTTGGGGTTTAGGGTTAGGGTTTGGGTTTAGGCTTTTGGGGTTTATGGTTTGGGGTTTAGGGTTTGCGGATAAGGGCTTAAGGATTAAGGTTTACAATTTGGGGTTAAGGGTTATGCGTTTATGGTTTGGGGTTTAGGGTTTGGGGTCTTGGGTTTATGGTTTAAGGTTTAGGGTTTGGGGTTTAGTTTTTAGGGTTTAAGTGTTTGGGGTTTGGGGTTTGGGGTTTACGGTTTAGGCTTTTGGTTTCGGGTTTAGGGTTTAGGGTTTGGGGTTTAGGGTTTAGGTTTGGGGTTTAGGGCTTAAGATTTGGGATTTAGTGTTTAGGGTTTCGGGTTAAGGGTTAAGGGTTTAGGGTTTAGGATTTGGGGTTTAAGGTTTAGGGTTTGGGGTATAGGGATTAGGGTTTGAGGTTTAGTGTTATGGGTTTGGGGTTTATGGTTTAAGGTATAGGGTTTGAAGTTTTGGGTTTCGGGTTTAGAATTTAGGGTTTGGGGTTAGGGTTCAGGGTTTAGGGTTTAGGGTTTAGGATTTAGGGTTCAGGGTTTGGGGTTTAGGGTTTAGAGTTTAGGGTATGGTGATTGGTGTTTAGGGTTTAGGGTTTGCGGTTTAAGGTTTAGGGTTTGGGGCTTAGGGTTAAGGGTTTAGGGTTAGCCGATTGGGGTTTACGGTTTAGTTTTTATGGTTTAGGGTCTTGGGTTTGGGATTTAGGGTTTAGGGTTTAGGGTTTCGGATTTAGGGTTTGGGTTATACAGATTAGGGTTTACGTTTTTGGGCTTACTATTTAGGGTCTAGGGTCTCGGGTTTAGGGTTTTGGGTTTAGGGTTTGGGTTTATGGCTTAGGGTTTGGGGTTTAGGGTTTAGAATTTAGGGATTATGGTTAGGGTTTTAGGGTTCAGGGTTCAAGGTTTTGCATTTGGGGTTATGGGTTTGGAGTTTAGGGTTTAGGGTTTAGAGTTTAGGGTTAGGGTTTCAATTTAGGGTTCAGAGTTTACAATGTAGGGTTTAGTGTTTTGGGTTTAGGGTTCAGGGTTTAGGGTTGGGGTTTACGGTTTAGGGTTTAGGGTATAGAGTTGTGGGTTTAGGGTTTTGGGTTAGGGTTTACGGTTTAGGGTTTAGGGTATAGAGTTTGGGGTTTAAGGTTTAGGGAGGGTTTGGGGTTAAGGATTTAGGGTTTGGGGTTTAGGGTTTAAAGTTTAGGGTTTATGGTCATCAGTTTGGGGTTTATTGTTTAGGGTTTGGGGTTTGTGGGTTAGGGATTAGGGTTGATGGTTTAGGGTTTAGAGTTAAGGGTGTGGGGTTTAGGGTTTAGGGTTTAAAGTTTAGGGTTAGGGGTTAAGGGTTTGGGGTTTGGGGTTTGGCGATTAGGGTTTAGGTTTTGGGTTTAGGGTTTAGGGTTTAGTGTTTGGGATTAAGGGTTTATCGTTTAGGGTTTAGGGTTTAGTGTTTACGGTTTAGGGTTTGGGGTTTAAGGACTAGGATTTACGGTTTTGGGTTTAGGGTTTCGGGTTTGTCGTTAAAGGTTTGGGTTTTAAGGTTTAGGGTTTGAGGTTTATGGTTTATGGTTTAGGGTTTAGGGTTTAGGGTTTCGAGTTTCGAGTTTAGAGTTTAGTGTTCAAGGTTAGGGGTTTAGGGTTTAGGGTTTCGGGTTTAAGGTTTGCTTTTAGGGTTTAGGGTTTGGGGTTTTGGGATCAAAGTTTGGGGTTTTGGGTTTAGAGTTTTGGGTTTAGGATTTAGGGTTTAGGGTTTAAGGTTTAGTGTTTAGGGTTTAGGGTTAAGGGTTTGGGGTTCGGGGTTAAGTGTTTGGGGTTTGGGTTTAAGGGTTTGGGGTTTACAGTTTCCAGTTTAGGGTTTAGGGTATGGGGTTTGGCATTCAGTGTTTAGGGTTTGGGCTTTGGGGTTTGGGGTTTGGGGTTTAGGGTTTAGGGTTTGCGGTTTGGAGTGAAGGGTTTATCGTTTAGGGTTTGGGGTTTAGGGTTTTGGGCTTAGTGTTTAGGGTTTGGGGTTAAGGGTTTAGGGTTCAGGGCTTGGGGTGTAGGGATTGGGGATTAGGGTTTAAGGTTTAGGGCTTTGGGGTTCAGGGTTTTGGGTTTAGCGTTTAGTGTTTTGGGTTTATGGTTTCGGGTTTCAGGTTCAGGGTTTCGGGTTTACCATTTAGGGTTTCTGGTTTCTGGTTTAGAGTTTAAAGTTTAAGGCTTACGTAATGGGTTTAAGGTTTAGGATGGGGGTTTAGGGTAAAGGATTTGGGCTTGAGTGTTTACAATTTGTGGTTTAGGTATTACAGTTTGGGGTTTAAGGTTGGGGGTTTGGGGTTTAGGTTTAAGGTTTAGGCTTTAGGCTTTACGGTTTCGGGTTTAGGGTTTGGGGATAAGCGTTTATGGTTTAAGGTTTAGGGTTTAGATTTTAGTGTTTAGGGTCTTGGGTTTGGGGTTTGGGGTATATGTATTAGGGTTTACCGTTTAGGGTTTAGAGTTGAGGATGTGGTGTTTAGGGTTCAGGGTTTGGGGTTTAGGGTTTAGGGTGTAAGGTTAGGGTTAAAGGGTTTGGGGTTTGGGGTTTGGGGTTTAGGGCTTAGGGTTTAGGTTTAGGGCTTCAGGTTTGGGGTTTGGGGTTTAGGGTTTGGGATTTAGGGTTTATCGTTTAGGGTTTGGGGTTTAGCATTTAGGGTTTGGAGTGTAGGGTTTAGGGTTTAGGGTGAGGGGTTTGGGGTTTAGGGAATAGCATTTAAGGTTTTGGGTTTAGTATTTAGTGTTTAGGGTTTGGGGTTTAGGGTTAGGGTTTAGGGTTTAATGTTTAAAGTTTGAGGTTTAGGGTTTAGGGTTTAATGTTTGGGGTTTGGGGTTTAGGGTTTGCGTTTAGGGTTTAAGGTTTCGGGTTCAGCATTTAGGGTTTCTCGTTTCGAGTTTAGAGTTTGAAGTTTAGGGCTTAGGGAAAGGGTTTAGGATTTTATGGTTCATGGTTTTGGGCTTAGGGTTTGGGGTTTAAAGTTTAGGGTTTAGGGTTTAGGATGGGGGTTTTGGGTAAAGGATTTGGGGTTTAGTGTTTACGATTTGTGGTTTAGGGTTTACAGTTTGGCATTTAGGGTTCGGGGTTTGGGATTTGAAGTTTAGGCTTTAGGCTTTAGGATTTGGGCTTTAGGGTTTGGGGTTAAGGGTTTATGGTTGTGGCTATGGGGTTTAAGGTTTAGGGTTTAGATTTTAGGGTTTAGGGTCTTGGGTTCGGGGTTTGGGGTATAGGGATTAGGGCTTACGATTTAGGGTTTAGAGTTGAGGGTGTTGGGTTTACAGTTTAAGGTTTAGGGTTTAGGGTTTAAGCTTAGGGGTGATGGGTTTGGGGTTTGGGGTTTAGGGTTTAGGGTTTATCGTTTAGGGTTTGGGGTTTAGGGTTTATCATTTTGGCTTTTGGGTTTAGGGTTTCGTGTTTGGGGTTTAGGGTTTAGGGTTTGGGGTTTAGGGTTTGCAGTTTAGGGTTTAGGGTTTGGGGTATATGGTTTAGGGTTTAAGGTTTAGGGTATAGGGATTAGGGTTTTAGGTTTCGGGTTTAAGGCTTAGGGTTTGGGGTTTAGGCTTAAGTGTTTGTGGTTTGGGGTTTTGAGGTTTAGGGTTTAGGGATTAGGTTTCATGTTTAGGGTTTAGGGTTTGGGGTTTGGGGTTTAGGGTTTAGGTTTGGGGTTTATGGCTTAGAATTTTGGGTTTAGTGTTTAGTGTTTGCGGTTAAGGGTTTGGGGTTTAGGGTTTAGGGTTTAGTGTTTGTGGTTTGCAGTTTAGGGTTTAGGATTTGAGGTTTAGGGTTTTGGGTTTAGAGGTTGTAGTTTGGGGTATAGGGATTAGGATTTAGGGTTCAGGGTTTAGGGTTTGGGGTTTAGGGTTCAGGGTTTGGGGTTTGGAGTTTAAGGTCAAGGGTGTAAGGGTTGTGGTTAGGGTTTGGGGATTGGGGTTTAGGGTTAAGGGTTTGGAATTTGGGGTTTAAGTTTAGGGTTTAGGTTTCGAGTTAGGGTTCAGTGTTTGGGCATTAGGGTTTCTGGTTTAGGGTTTAGTGTTTAGTGTTTAGGGTTTAGGGTTTGGCCTTTGCGGTTAGGTTTTGAAATTTGTGGTTTATGACTCAGGGTGTTGGGTTTAGGGTTTGGGGTTGGGGGTTAAGGTTTTGGGGTTTAGAGTTTAGGGTTTAGAGTTTAGAATTTTGGATTTAGGGATTAGGGTTTAGGGTTCGAGATTTGGGGTTTTGGGATTAGGGTTTAGGGTTTCGAGTTTAGGGTTTGGGGTTTAGGGTTTGGGGTTTTGAGTTTAGGGATTGGAGTTTGGGATTTAGGGTTTAGAAATTAGGGATTAGGGTTTAGGCTTTAGGGTTTTGGGAATAGGGTTTTGGGTTTACGGTTTAGGATTTAGGATTTAGGATTTAGGGTCTAGGGTTTAGGGTTTAGCATTTAGGGTTTGAAGTTTGGGGTTTAGGGTTCAGGGTTTAGGTTTCGGGTTTAGGGCTTAGGGTTTAGGGTTTTGTGTTTAGGGTTTGGTGTTTGGGGTTAAGGGTTTGGGGTTTAGTGTTTAAGGTTTAGGGTTTAAGGTTTGCGGTTTGGAATTTCATGTTTAGGGTTTTGGGTTAAGCGTTTACGGTTTAGGGTTTGGAGTTTAGGTTTTAGGCTTTAGGATTTGGGGTTTGGGATTTAGGGTTTAGGATTCTGGGTTTGTGGTTTAGGGTTTAGGGTTTAGGATTTAGGGTTCACGACCCCCTATCGGACGTCTGTGACCAGCACGGGAGGTAGGATTTCTCCTATCCCGTAAGCCTCTAATTTCTGATTGACATTCTTATATATGCATAACTAACCATTTCTATTACAAACAATATATAGTATATATGGTCATCCATATCCGGTGACTTAAGTAGCACGCAATCCACGGCTCGCTCAACGCCGCTTCAGTCTATACATATACACATAATCAATCACACGTACATATAATATACATATTGATCACGCGCTTAAGGGCGGGTGATCTATCCTATTCACATGCAGAATCCCTGTGTACAGTCAAGCATATATATTCAATCACACACCTGCATAATATACATATTGATCACACGCCTCAATGCGTGTGACCTATGCTATTCACATGCAGAAACTGTATTTTCATACCATCAAGTATTCAGTCACAAATATATATAAATTTACAAATTGACCACACGCTCAGTGCGTGTGATCTATCCTATTCACATGCGGAAGTCACATTCATATATATATATATACACATGATATTCAGCATATCATAACCTATATCCCCAACAACAAGACCAATCTTTAATCTGTATGAAGCCGACAATTCTAGAGTGTGACATATACATATATGCATATAGCAACTGTACAAAACAATGCTATACCAAAATGAATCATATACATATACATCCTGACAAAATACATATATCAATACTACCCACGCGAACAATGCGTGCGGTCTCTAAGTCTGTCCGCCTCCCTGCGATGAAGTGGAAGCGCTCCTGATGCCTATACCACCTGTGTCTGTAACATGTAACATTGGGGTGAGTCAACATACTCAGTGAGAGGCTTTCCCATCCCTAGTGTAGTAGCGGGTACCACTACAACTGGGGAAGTGGAGCCAATCACAAACACATACACATATAACGGGTTTAAATTTTCATATATTAGGTGGTCAGGCAATTAATATATATCATATTCACAATAAAGAATTTAAAGCATGGATTTACATACATTTAAATTCACACATACATCATATCATGATTTAACATAATTCCATGTGGTCCTCTGTATTCAAATAATCATAATCATAAACTGGCCCAAAGTCAATATCTCCGTTAGGAGAGAATCTGGCCCGAAGGCAATATCTCACGTGAGCAATATGGGAACCTAGTTGATCATTCTAGGAACCCCTGGTCCAAAGACTTTACTTGGAACAATAATCTGACCTCGGACTCTTGATTCAAAACCAGTCACCTATGTTTATTTCCTTTAAGGATTTACATACAAACCACACTTTCCAGGTAATGATCGATGAGGTTTATTTCTAGTACCACAAGACCTTCACAAATAAAATTGACTTGATCCTACCCCCGATATCGTCTAGGTCCCGAGGACCTTCTTTCCATATAAGGCTTCGTGAGCCACCATTTCTTTTACAATTCACATACACACATATAGCACGTTTTCACATATAATGTAATTTAGGAACAACAATAGCATATTATCTAACATGTGATTCCTACAAATAGGCAAGAAGGCAAACCATATATCCATATCCGCAGTCAACCCTATAGGGCAAGGATAGGAAAACCCATCACCTGGTTGGCCCCTCTGATCGGCTCTCGGTGCCCTATACACAGAATGGTGCCCTATACACATATATACTTGAGAGCTTTAGAAACTTGCAATTTCAACCACTATCGTGTACATGTAACGCTAATGCTCATGTTCTTTCTAATTAATTCCATACACTAGTTGTTGGCTTGGAACCCCCTCAACTAGTTTCCGTAACACCTAGCATGCTTCTATTCGTGTCCAACCCTTGTTAAATCACTCTCTTGAGTCATAAATTCTACTTGTCTAAAATTTCCATTTACCGAATTAACTTTCAATACTTCACCTACACACGAATACACATACCCTGATACGCGTAAAATTAGGAAAGTGTCTCTTTTTCCTCGAACGGGGTTCCGGGTGAGACGGGAATTACTCGGGTTTTAATCCCTTGTACATTCCAATAATTTTTAACAATTATATAATTATCATTCAACCTTTCAATGCAACCCAAATCATTCCACGACACCCTTAAACCTTTCTAATCATACTTTTCCTACACTTTTTCCAACCCGGATAAATTCCATCAATTCGGTTCCGGTTCCTAAGCTTCCAACTCACTTCCTAGCATGCATATACTTCAATTCAACCGGTTAGAAGGACGATATGGGGTAGAGGAGATTCCCAGCTACCTTCCCCGGTGAAGAGACGACGTTTTCCGGCGAGAAGCTCTCTTTCTCTTGTTTCTCTCTCTAACCCGAGCTCTCTCTCTCAAGCCACAAAGACGGTGACAAACGGCAAACTCCGACCACCATGAACGTCTGGCCACCTCTCGTACGCCGTTCAACCTCCGTGAGCTCCTCCCCCTCTCCCTTTCGTGTTTCCCGTTCAGCCCGTGCGTGAAGAATGGACGCCCAGCTCTCACGTTCTTTTGCTCCTTATTCTACTTTCCTCTTTTTCTTTCCTTATATTAATATATATATATATATATTTAAAAAAAATCAATTAATATATATATATACCAATAAAACAAGTCTGCTTCCTTTTTTTTTTCTTTTTATTACACTTATATTTATATAATAAATTAATATATATATATATATAAATATCACCTAAAAAAAGAAAAAAAGAATCTGATTTAGTAATAAATAATATATATATATATATATATATATATATATATAAGTATTAGGATTTTACAAAAATTTATATTTACCACATAATAATTGATAAGCTAGTGTGTATTTTTATCTCACTTTCCACTTTTACATTAACTAATTTAATTTAATTAATGGTGCTAATTAGGATAGTATCGGGTATCACAATCTTCCCCCCTTAAGAAATTCGGTCCCTGAATTTCAAACAAAACACTAACCTTAGTCTCGAAATAGATGAGGATGCGTCCTGCGCATTTCACCCTCGACCTCCCATGTAGCTTCTTCGGTCGAGTGGTTTCTCCACAGAACTATAACCAATGGAATCTCTTTCGTTCTGAGTTTCTTCAACTGCCGATCTAAGATTTCCACTGGCTCCTCTTCATACGTCATATTTTCGGTTAGTTGCACGTCTTGCGATTGAATCACATGCAAGGGATCGAGAAGATAATTCCGAAGCATTGATATATGAAAGACAGGGTGTACCCCCTCCAATTCCGTAGGCAATTCCAACCGATACGCTACATTCCCAATTCGTTCTAAGATTTCAAACGATCCGATATACCGAGGACTCAACTTCCCTTTCATACCGAACCGCATTACGCCTCTCATCGGTGATATTCTCAAGAACACCTGATCACCAACGGCAAACTCCAGTTCCCTCCTTCGATTGTCTGCATAAGACTCTTGCCTACTCTGAGCCGTCAGCAACCTCTCCCTTATACACTTTACCTTTTGCAAGGCATCTTGTAGCAATTCCGGGCCGACTAGGCTAGCTTCTCCGACCTCGAACCACCCAATCGGGGATCTGCACCTACGGCCGTACAGAGCCTCGAAAGGGGCCATTTGGATACTTGCTTGATAACTATTATTGTACGCAAACTCAGCCAAGGGTAAATACCTTTCCCAACTTCCGCCGAAATCCATAATACATGCCCGAAGCATGTCCTCAAGAATTTGAATGCTTCTTTCTGATTTCCCGTCGGTCTGTGGGTGGAACGCAGTACTCAGATCAACTCTAGTTCCCAACACTTCCTGCAATGACTTCAAAAACCTGGAAGTGAACTGTGGACCTCTATCAGATATTATGGACACTGGCACACCGTGCAATCTAACGATTTCTGATAGGTAAATCTGTGCATATTGACTCACTTCGTAAGTGGTCTTAACTGGCAGAAAGTGTGCGGACTTAGTCATGCGATCCACTATTACCCAAACCGAATCAAATCCCCGTTGTGATCTTGGCAATCCTGTTACAAAATCCATCGTTATCCTCTCCCATTTCCACTCAGGTATTTCTATCTGTTGTAATGTTCCGACGGGCTTCTGGTGTTCAGCCTTGATTTGTTGGCACACTAAACACCTAGCTACATAGTTTGCGACATCCTTTTTCATGCCATTCAACCAATACAATTGTTTCAGGTCATGATACATTTTATTAGCTCCCGGATGGATTGTATACGTTGTCCGATGTGCTTCTTCAAGTATTCTTTCTTTCAAGTTATCAACCATAGGGACACAAAACCGTCCCTCCAACCAAAGTATCCCATAATCATCTATAGAGAATCGTACGTCATTCCCTTTCTCTTTAGTTACCGTATCCCTGATTTGCTTGAGGTCGGTATCTTCGTCTTGTCTAGCCTTCACCTCTTCGACCAAAGAGGACTTAGCTTGCAGATGGGCTAAAAGTGAATTAGAACTTCCAATCTCAAATTGATTTCCCGTTTGCTCTAGCTCGTGTAGTTCTCTAATTAACGGTCTCCTTTCTTCACTTATATGAGCAAGACTGCCCATGGATTTCCGACTCAGAGCATCGGCTACCACATTAGCCTTTCCTGGATGATACAAGATCGTGCAGTCGTAGTCTTTCAACAACTCCAACCATCGAGGTTGTCTCAAGTTCAAGTCTTTCTGCTTGAAAATGTATTTGAGGCTTTTGTGGTCTGTATAAATTTCACAAGTTTCACCATATAAGTAGTGTCTCCATATTTTCAAAGCGAATACTACAGCCGCCATTTCGAGGTTGTGAGTCGGGTAGTTCTTCTCATGCTTCCTTAGTTGTCGCGATGCATACGCAATCACCTTGCCATGTTACATCAAGACACACCCTAACCCGATCCTCGACGCATCACAGTATACCACATACCCTCATGTGCCTTCAGGTAATGCCAGCACCGGAGCGATTGTGAGGCTATCCTTCAGCTTCTGAAAACTCTATTCACATTTGTCATCCCATATAAACTTCACTCCTTTCTGAGTCAATCTAGTCATCGGTGCACCAACCTTAGAGAAGTCCTGCACAAATCTTTTATAATATCCAGCCAAACCCAAGAAACTGCGAATCTCTGTAACAAAAGTAGGCTGGGACCAATTCTTCATTGCCTCTACCTTGCTTGGATCAACGTGGATTCCCTCTGATGATACCACGTGACCCAAAAAGGCAACTCTGTCAAGCTAGAATTCACACTTAGAGAACTTGGCATACAGTTATTCCTCTCTCAACCTCTGTAATGCTAGTCTCAAGTGTTCAGCATGTTCCTCAGAATTCTTTGAATAGACCAAGATGTCGTCAATGAAGACAATGACAAATCGGTCCAGAAATGGTTTAAAGACCCTGTTCATCATGTCCATGAACACTGCAGGAGCATTAGTTAATCCGAAAGACATCACCAATAACTCGTAATGCCCATACCGGGTCCGGAATGCGGTCTTAGGTATGTCTGATTCATGAATCTTTAATTGATGGTACCCAGATCGCAAATCAATCTTAGAAAACCGCTTCGCACCCTGCAACTGATCAAATAGGTCATCTATCCTCGACAGTGGATATTGACTGCGAATCGTCACCTTGTTTAACTTTCAGTAATCGATACACAACCGCAAAGATCCGTCCTTCTTCTTTACAAAAAGGACCGGTGCACCCCAAGGAGAGAAACTGGGCCTTATAAAACCCTTTTCAAGCAATTCTTGCAATTGTGTATGTAGCTCCTTCAGCTCTTTCGGAGCCATATGGTAAGGTGGTGTGGAGATAGGCTGAGTACCAGGTTGCAGCTCAATTCCAAATTCAATCTCACCATCGGGCAGCAACCCCGGTAATTCTTCTGGAAATACATCCAAGAACTCTCGCACTACTTGTACTTGAGTCGGTGAAACTACTTCTTTCGTGGTATCTTGGACGAATGCCATGTACCCTTTGCATCCCTTTGCAAGTAACTTGGATGCCTTCAAAGCCGAGATCAAGCTTGGATACGGTGCGGCTCCATCACCCCGTATCACAAAAGGCTCCTCGTTTGGCATATCAAATTTTATACGTTTAGCCCTGCAATCCACAACCGCATGGTAAGACGACAACCAATCCATTTCGAGGATCACATCAAGGTCAACCATACACAACAACCGAAGGTCTACCACAGTCTCATGACCATTGACCTCCACAATGCAAGACTTGTGTACATACTCTACTTGTACCGATTCTCCCATTGGTGTAGAGACCAGTACTGTTTCTTCCATTCTAGATGGACTTTTGTTGAATTTAGAAGCAAATCCATGCGACACATAGGAATGAGTGGAGCCGGAATCAAATAAGACTCGTGCTTCAAGAGAACAGACAATAAGAGTACCTGTCACAATTGCATTTGATGCATGAGCATCCTGCTGAGAGAGAGCAAATACCCGCGCTTGTCCTCCACCTATCGCCCCTGGCCCTCGGCCACTAGACCCTGCACCACGGCCTCTAGCTGCACCTGTACTTGCTACCTGTGGTGGCACGGTTCTCACTGGTGGAGCTGGAATAGGTGTACTCCTCGCGTCGGATTGCTCCTCACACTTGTACCCTCTTTCTTCTTTGGACACTCTCTAGCCATATGGCCCATCTGGCCGCAATGGTAGCATCCACCTGTCAGTCTCCGACATATACCAGAATGAAATCTGCCACAAGTCACACACTGGGGCTTTGTCTTACCGGCATTGCCACTCCCTTGTTCTCTCTGTCCCCCTTGAACATTACCTCTTGTACCTGTCTCATAAGTGGTAGTTGAGGATTGTCCTCCTGCAGACCCTGAATATCCTGCACCTCCACCTGTTGTCTTCCTTTTCTTACTTCCACCCCTTGGTTGTCACTGCCTGTAATTAACTTGACTTTAGGATCAACAGACGTCCCATACCTCTTCCTGGTTTCAATCATTCTAGCACAGTCTGCTGCTTGAGCTAAAGTCTCAAACTGTCTCCTCTGAGGTAGCAAAGCAGTAAACAACGGCTCCGTGAGTCGGTGTATGAATCTCTTGATCCTTGCCTCTTCATCAGGAACTAACTCAGGTGAGAATTGAGCCAGTTCAGTAAAAAGTAACTCATATTCCGTCACGGTCATATTAGGCATCATCAACAATTCCTCGAATTGCTGACGCTTTGCATCTTTGGTACCTTCAGGTAGAAACCGACCCAGGAATTCCCTCTGAAAATCTTCCCAGGTCATTGGTGCCACTCTACGTGAATACCTCGTCTGTACGGACTCTATCCATACTCTAGCCGCTCCCCTCAGCTGGAATGAAGCTAATTCCACCAATTCATGGCCTGACCACCTCAGCATGCGCCCAATTCTGACCACATCTCTGATAAAGTACTGCGGATCCTCTTTCTCACAAGTTCCGCAGAAAGTGGGTGGATGAAGCTTCAGAAATTTTGAAATTGGCAGCTCTCGGGGTGCTGCCCGTGGTTCACGAGGCATTTCCTGTGGTTGTTGCCATTCCCTATCCTCTTCCTCAATAACCTCCATCTCTCGATTCCTAGGAACCCTCTTTTGTTCTTCCTCGCCGAGTATTAACCGGCGTACCTCCCTTTGTATTTGCCTCGTCATCTCTTCCCTTAGTTCTTGAAATCCTGCCGTGAGCATTTCCGCCACGGAAGGTGCACCTGTCTCTACTTGAGGTTGAGGTTCCGGTGACGGTCTCCTCTCTTCCCCTCTCACTTGTGCTCTGCCTTGACCTCGAGCACGACCTGTACCTCGGCCTCGGGTACGGCCTCTACCTTGGCCTCGGGTGGGCATTCCCGCCTCCCGAACTGACTCTTGATCAATTTTAGCAGGAGTTCTCCCTCCACCCCTAGTCCGTCTCGTAATATGTGACATCCCTATACTGCACAAGGACCACACCTAATAAGTACACATAAACTAGTGACATTTCATATCAAAGAGAGTAGAAAGAAAGGCTGACACAATTTCCTGGGTACTTCCACAAGTGCCTTTTTACTCCCACGTTGTGCCCGGGTACACAAAGAGGGGTAAACCGACACCCGGTCATACCTATGGCTTCATACAGTTTAAAGTAACCTGCCTCTGATACCAAGTTTGTCACGACCCCCTATCGGACGTCCGTGACCGGCAGGGGAGGTAGGATTTCTCCTATCCCGTAAGCCTCTAATTTCTGATTGACATTCTTATATATGCATAACTACCCCTTTCTATTACACACAATATATAGTATATATGGTCATCCATATCTGGTGACCTAAGTAGCACGCAATCCACGGCTCGCTCAACGCCGCTTCAGTCTATACATATACACATAATCAATCACACGTACATATAATATACATATTGATCATGCGCTTAAGGGCGGGTGATCTATCCTATTCACATGCAGAATCCCTGTGTACAGTCAAGCATATATATTCAATCACACACCTGCATAATATACATATTGATCACACGCCTCAGTGCGTGTGACCTATCCTATTCGCATGCGGAAGCTATATTTTCATACCATCAAGTATTCAGTCACACATATATATAAATTTACATATTGACCACACGCTCAGTGCGTGTGATCTATCCTATTCACATGCAGAAGTCACATTCATATATATATATATATATATATATATATATATATATATATACACACATGATATTCAGCATATCATAACCTATATCCCCAACAACAAGACCAATCTTTAATCTGTATGAAGCCGACAATTCTAGAGTGTGACATATATATATATTCATATAGCAACTGTACAAAACAATGCTATACCAAAATGAATCATATACATATACATCCTGACAAAATACATATATCAATACTACCCACGCAAATAACGCGTGCGGTCTCTAAGTCTGTCCGCCTCCCTGAGATGAAGTGGAAGCGCTCCCGATGCCTATACCACCTGTGTCTGTAACATGTAACATTGGGGTGAGTCAACAGACTCAGTGAGAGGCTTTCCCATCCCTGGTGTAGTAGCGAGTACCACTACAACTAGGGAAGAGGAGCCAATCACAAACACATACGCATATAATGGGTTTAAATTTTCATATATTAGGTGGTCAAGCAATTAATATATATCATATTCACAATAAAGAATTTAAAGCATGGATTTATATACATTTAAATTCACACATACATCATATCATGATTTAACATATAATTCCATGTGGTCCTCTGTATTCAAATAATCATAATCATAAACTTGCCCGAAGGCAATATCTCCATTAGGACAGAATCTGGCCCGAAGGCAATATCTCACGTGAGCAATATGGGAACCTAGTTGATCATTCTAGGAACCCCTAGTCCCAAGACTTTACTTGGAACAATAGTCTGACCCCAAGACTTCACTTAGAGCAATAGCCGACGACTCATCTGACCTCGGTTTACCCCAGGTAATAACCACAATGTGGTGAACTCATATACTCTGTATTTCTGTGGTTTGACTCAAGACAAGAGACTCAATCTACCCGGACCACCCGTGATAGACTCGGTTCTCGCGTTGTACAATAAACGACCCCTATGGACCGCTACTTATTCATTTTACTTCTGGTTAGGCAACCTAGACTTCCAAGTGGTTTCTAATTCGGACTCTTGATTCAAAACAAGTCACCTATGTTTATTTCCTTTATGGATTTACATACAGACCACACTTTCCAGGTAATGAGCGATGAGGTTTGTTTCTAGTACCACAAGACGTTCACAAATAAAATTGACTCGATCCTACCCCCTATATCATCTAGGTCCCGAGGACCTTCTTTCCATATAAGGCTCCTTGAGCCACCATTGCTTTTACAATTCACATACACACATATAGCACGTTTTCACATATACTGTAATTTAGGAACAATAATAGCATATTATCTAACATGTGATTCCTACAAATAGGCAAGAATGCAAACCATATATCCATATCCGCAGTCAACCCTATAGGGCAAGGATAGGAAAACCCCTCACCTGGTTGGCCCCTCTGATCGGCTCTCGGTGCGCCCGAAAGTCCACTCACAGAATGGTGCCCTATACAGATATACTTGAGAGCTTCAGAAACTTGCAACTTCAACCACTATCGTGTACGTGTAACGTTAATGCTCATGTTCTTTCTAATTAATTCCATAGACTAGTTGTTGGCTTGGAACGCCCTCAACTAGTTTCCGGAACACCTAGCATGCTTCTATTCGTGTCCAACCCTTGTTAAATCACACTATTCGGAAGCCTTGAGTTGGGAATGCAAGGTTACCCAATTTCATCTCTATGTGTCCATATGAAATTCCCATTACCCAAGTCTTGAATTTATGACTCAAGAGAGTCATAAATTCTACTTGTCTAAAATTTCCATTTACCGAATTAACTTTCAATACTTCACCTACACACGAATACACATACCCGGATATGCGTAAAATTAGGAAAGTGTCTCTTTTTCCTCGAACGGGGTTCCGGGTGAGATGGGAATTACTCGGGTTTTAATCCCTTGTACATTCCAATAATTTTTAACAATTATATAATTATCATTCAACCTTTCAATGCAACCCAAATCATTCCACGACACTCTTAAACCTTTCCAATCATACTTTTCCTACACTTTTTCCAACCCGGATAAATTCCGTCAATTCGGTTCCGGTTCCTAAGCTTTCAACTCACTTCCTAGCATGCATATACTTCAATTTAGGACCCAGAATACTCAGATTGAATCAATTGGGGTCTTTCCAAAAATCCCTAAAATTGATAAAATTGGGGTTTGAGAGTTTCGGGACTTCTCACCTCGATTCAACCGGTTAGAAGGACGATATGGGGTAGAGGAGATTCCCAGCTACCTTCCCCGGTGAAGAGACGACGTTTTCCGGCGAGTTTTCCGATGAGAAGCTCTCTTTCTCTTGTTTCTCTCTCTAACCCGAGCTCTCTCTCTCAAGACACAAAGACGGTGACGGACGGCGAACTCCGACCACCAGGAACGTCCGGCCACCTCTCGCACGCCGTTCACCCTCTGTGAGCTCCTCCCCCTCTCCCTTTCGTGTTTCCCGTTCAGCCCAGGCGTGAAGAATGGACGCCCAGCACTCACGTTTTTTTGCTCCTGATTCTACTTTCCTCTTTTTCTTTCCTTATATTAATATATATATATCACTAAAACAAGTCTGCTTCTTTTTTTTTCCTTTTATTACACGTATATATATATATAAAATAAATTAATATATATATATATATATATCACCTAAAAGAAACAAAAAAAAACAAAAAAAAAAGAATCTGATTTAGTAATAAAAAAAATATATATATATATATATAAGTATTAGGATTTTACAAAAATTTATATTTACCACATAATAAGTGATAAGCTAGTGTGTATTTTTATCTCACTTTCCACTTTTACATTAACTAATTTAATTTAATTAATGGTGCTAATTAGGATAGTATCGGGTATCACAATGAAATGAGTCTAAATTGGAGGGATTCATTGACAAAAACGTGAGCTTTTTAAAATAATCAAAAGTAAAGTTTTCCAAGTTGCTTTGACAGAACATGTTACAAGCTGCTTTGACATCACTCCATAATAAGGGGGAAATTGGGATTACATAAAACAACTTTAAGTGTGTCTGTGTCTATGTGTGTATAAGAAACATTATTACCATGGCATACAACACAAGAAAACAAAAAAGAGATCAGAAGAGACCAGAGAAGATGCACAGTAATCACACGTTATTATCATAACATATCAATACCTAGATAACTATGCACAATTTGACATGGAAAACGCCTCGCGTCAGCTCTACAATTTCACTAGTATGTTCCATGAAACTGTTGGATCCCTAATACATGTGGTTTACCAAAGAAAGGGTAGAGTGGACAATAGGGTGCTACCTTGCTAGTTTCCTATAAAACTATAAATATCAAAGAGACAGAGTTAACTATGATATATGATTAACACACTACAACATTTTAGGGCTTTGGCAACACTTTTCTTGACAACGGCTAGAAAACTGTTGCTCAAATATGGAATAGGCAACATTTTTTTTTATTGTAGCCAATAATGTTTCCTTTAGGCAACACTTTGCGAGCAACATTCAATAATCGTCTTCATTGCTTAAATAGGAAATATGTTTTAACCGTTGTCTTTTTTTCTCTTGTTTAGGCGACAGTTTTTGTGTGTAGCATACAAGATTGCTTTTTAGGTGCATATAAAAACCGTTTCCCGTAGATTTTATCTTTGCTACAAATAAAATATATTTGCAATTCGTTTTGATTCCAATCAGTCTTGCCTCAACATATTATTAATTTCTCTTCAGTTTTTATTTCATAAAACATTTTTCCTTAAAATCATTTTTATTAATTTTTTAAAACTTCGTTTGATTTAATTTTATTTTATCGTTATTAATTTTTAATCTTCAAATGTTATATTTTATATTATCTCATTTTATCTTCATATTTTTCGTTTCTTGTTTCAGTATTTATTATTTTTGCCTTTTTACTTTATTTTGTCTTATTTACTTTTACTTTTATCTTTTTCAGATTTATTTTACATTTATCTTTCTTTTAATAAAATTTTAATTTTATCTTAATTTATCTATAAACAACGTATTTTGTATGAAGCAATTCAAAAATATAAAAACTAATATACAAAATCCAAAAAAAAAAATCCATTTTCCATTTTAATTATTTTACCTTATTTTATTATTTTCTTCTCATTTTAGTTTTTTGTTTTCTTGTTTATTTCATCTCAATTTCATTAAATTCATTTTCTTATTTATGATATTTCCATTTTTTTTCTTTTCACAATAAAAAAATATAATAAATCTTGAGTAAAAAAAAATTAAACAAGTTCAAATAAATTGACTTTTAGGCTAAATATTAAGTTTTGATTTAAGAAATGGGACTCCTTTTTTTGAGCCTAAGACTCTACCACTAAGTACTAACCCAACCCAAGCGTCCAGCCGTCTTTCCCTTACCCTAAACCTACCCAAGCACGATGAAACAAACAAAATCAAAGACAGAGGCTGTGGTTCAAAACGATAGAGGCCGAGTCTTGGAGGCTATGGCGAGAAGGGTTCCAGAAGAGATGTCCGTTGAGATCGTTGAAGCTTCCGTGATTCTCGCTGGGTTGGAGTTTGCCCGTGATTAGAGCTGCCCTTTCATTACTGTTGAGTCCATTGCGACGGAGGTTATCTCAGCTATTCGTGCGAGAGACTCTCCTAACTCTCCGTTGGGTTTAGTTGTTAGCAACATTCGTTTGATCTGTGAAGATGTCGATCTTTTTCTTTTGGCTGGGTGTGGCGTACTTGCAATGGATTTGCACATAGTTAGCAATTCTACGACCTTCTAGTGATATAGAGCTCAAATGGAAGGTAAGACACTCTCACACCTTCAATTTGTAGGTTATTTTAAAATTTAGTGAATATTTGTTCTAGGAAATTCTTAATGAAGTGTATTCCACAATTTCATCTCTATGTTCTACACCTGGTATGTGTAAGCTGTGAGAGAAAACTAATGGTTGAAGAAATATGAATCATTCTTAGGATAATGTTTGAAAGTTAGGTGCCATGAAAGTTAAACTAATGTTGGAATAATGGGTCTGTAAAAAAGAGCCCCAAATTATAAATAAATTCAGTAAGTTGACTCTGTTGGAGCTTGAGAATTAAGCATTTGTCTGTTGTGTTGTAAAACTATTTGATATATAATGTGCTAAAAATTAAAGAATGCTAGTATTGTTAACAAGAGGCTTAAAAACTGTTTGACATATATTGTGAAAAAACTCTTGGTTATGAACTTATGAAAACAAAGCTATATATATATGCACTTGAGTTTTTTTTCCTAATATATTACAATGTGGTTGTGTGCGTAAGAGTGCTCTACACTCTTCAACTTGATGCTTTACTTGTGAAAAGACTCTTGGTTATGAACTTATGAATATAAATCTATATATGCACTATAAAGTTTTTTCCTATTACGATGTGTTTGTGTACCCCGAAATCTAGCTTTTGCAGTTTTTCTGAAAAAAAAAATTCTTTAGTTATTTCTTTTCTATATATATATGATTTAATATCTAATATTGTTACCAACTTTTATTTTCAGCATCATGATTCTTAATAACTTTCTTATAATCTAATTTGTCATTATATCACTAACATTTTGCTTAATTGAAATTATAATGACAGTAATAACACTTTCATTATATAACTAGTAGCAGAATTATTATGAATCAGAGTAACTGGCCATTAATTCTCACAGGAATAACTTGGTTGGAAAAAGAGCTATTATTTGGCCATTATTTCTCACAGGACAGGAATAGCTTAATTGAAATTATAATCCCTGGAATAGCTATTCCTGTGAGAAATAATGGCCAAATATTCTGATTAATTATACCATCACTAACCTTAATAACCTTTTAATAATCTAAATTGGCCAAACATTTTTTCACATAGGAATAGCTCTTTTTCCAACCAAAGCTATCATGAGTTGTTTTTTTTTCTACTTAAATTCCACAAATACTTTCTTGCTTTATCTAGGTAATGAGATGATAATAATATTCATAACTTTGCTTTGGAAAAGCATGTTTTTTTAGTAATAAATGCAATATCTGTGTCTATTTTTTTATTGTTTAAGCTTTGTTTCCTCATTTTTGCTTGTTTATGGGTTAATATTTAATATAGAAATAAAATATTTAACCTAATGATTGATGCCCAAATTGCAGATCTTCAACAATTACATTATGAGGCCCAATATCGGTGGTTGAGGCCTGCTGAAATTTGTGAAATTCTTCGTAATTATCGTATGTTTCATATCACACCAGAACTTCCAAATAGGCCTTCAAGTATGGTTATTGCATATGTTAATCATAATTTATTGTCACCTCATGAAATTTTTGTTTATATACATAAATGTGTTGAATTGGCTTCCATAAAAGATTAAAAGCACTAACCTGACATGAATTGTCCAATGCCTCTTGTAATTGGGTACTTACAAAGATCTTGGCAGGAATTATTTGTAGCCATCTAGGTGATGATGATTGAAGTTCAATAGGGTTATCTATTATTAGTTAGATTACGTTAAATGCATAAATATTACTTTTAATGCTACAAAAGGATTTCTAATTGTTAATCGTCCAAAGTTTGGACTCGAAACTTAAAGTTTTACCCTTTGCACTTTACACTCCTCCAGACCCTATATATATATATATCTTTTCATAAGGAATCCTGTACTTCTTGGCATGTCAGAAAATAAGTTTTTCATGGAATTTGGCTGAAATGTGGTTCCTTTTAGATCTATATAGTAATGATTATTGTTTAGTTTTTTTAATTTCAATAGTTTATAGGTTACCATTGCTAGTTTTTTGTTGTTCATGCTTAAATATTTATTTAATGCTTTTAAACATGTTGCTTGACTTTTATACCATGATTATCTGTATCATGTCTTGCATATTCGATTTGAAAGTCACGTGTATTGTGAATTGTGTATGTGTCCAAGATGAGGATACGCACTTGGTTTGTTTGCATTAAAAAAATAAATGAATAGGTATGTTCTATAAAAAAATGAATAGGTATTATGATGCACAAGTGTGATTATATATATACACACACATTATTTCCTCATTAAGCGTCCTTATTTTTTGCCAATCAATATGGAAAGTGCCAATTTCTTCTGGTTTCACTTTATATCCACTAAGCTCTTATGTAAGTTATCTTTGAGTTTTCTGCAATTAAGTAAAAACAATATGGGCATAACAATTTAACATTGATTTTGCCTTTTTACTGGATCAATGAGTTGAGCCTGCTTTAACTACTAAAGCTGTAAATAAGACTTACTTGTTTCAAGCATTATACTAATGCCTTTGCTTTTTAGTAATTGTGTATGTTCTTTCCTTTACAGGGTGTGTTCATTTATGAGGTGGATGCTTTTAAGAGTTAAGACCACGGCATAGTATCATGTTGTAAGTAATTTTTATTTTTGATACTTTTCTTTTATTGCTCAATGAAGAATTAGAATGTAGCCTCCTTGTTATTTGATTGATAAATTGCCCGTGTGGGCTTAAAGAAACACGTAAATGCTGCAGATGACATAATACATAGAGATAGGTAATGGAGACAAGGAATTGTTACAACTTATAACAATGAGAAGAAGATTATTTTAAATGAAAAAAAGGTAAAATATGAAACAAAAGTATACACCTTTGTTAAATGGCGTCTAATTATGGACTTCTAGACAACTGACATAAAGGACAGAACGAACCGAAAAGACAATAGAACAAGGATGTTAAGTGTGCGATAATACCCACAAAACAAATTATAACAATTTGAAATTGGGTCTCCATCAATCATCAAAAAAGGGACACCAAATCAGACATGTAACTAAGTTTCCATACCAAAGTAACATAATGCAATGATAAACAATATAATATCTTGTGTTCAGTACCTCCTGAAATATCTCTTCTTGTTGTACTCGAAGATATCAAACGCTGACATTTTGCAAGATAATGAGGACTTCTGGTTCTTAAGAAGTAGAAGGATAGATTGGGCAGTGATCTGAGCATGCCATTTGATTGTATGAATCAAATAGCAACCCAGAATAGCAATTATTTCATGATAAATATCAGTGTAACAAACCCAGAATTCATAAGCAACCCCATTGAACCCATTGAAAGATCACCAACCCAAATAGATTAAATAACAATCAATTATTCAAAAACTAACTAGGACAAACAATTCTTTCTGCGAAAGAGATCTAATACACATTATTAAAAAAACAAGAGATTGATTGAAGGTTTTAAAACCCTAAGAGGTAATCAGAATAAAGGAGTAAGACGAAAACGAGACGAACCCTTGTGCTGGACGGATTGGTGTTGGCCCTGAGGGGTGCATTTGGCAACAGTGCAACCCACGAAGACGATGAACTCCTTGACGCTGGAGCGTTGGATGTAACCGAAGTGGCTTACCCTCAAGCATCCTTTCTCTATTCTCAAGCCCTAACCGAAGTGGAGAGTACCAATGTCCGTGCTCTCTCTTGTGACTCCATCCCCTTCTTTATGAGAAATTGGTACTGCAAACAGAATAGAGATTAGGGCTTTTGAAAAAAAGAGCTCGAAAACCAACATAACACAAAGATGAAATATAAATCACCAAAATGAGAAGGAGAAGGAGAAGACAAAAGAAGAAGCAGAGTTTCTCTAAAAAAAATAAAAAGAACAAGCAAAGTTTTGTGAGAAGTAATTTGTGAGAAAGAGAAACAAATTAGAGAAGGAGAAGACGAAGAAGGAGGGAGGAAAGAGGGGGAAAGAGACAAGAAGGAGAACATTACCCTGGCTTTGTCGGTGATCTCTCCCTTTTTCGGTCTGATGGAGGAAGCCGACTATAGTGGTTCAGAGCAAAAGCGTCGATATGGGGTTAAGTGTTGATTCTGAGATCTGAGAGAGAATGAAGTGTGAACTAGGGCAAGTGTGTGAGACTTAGCGGTGTGAATGAAATTTTTGTTTAATGGAGCCAAAAATTTCATTTGGCGGGTAAAGGCGGCAAGACTAATGTTTTTCTAATTCAGTCTCAAAAAAATTAATTCAGTAACTAAAATTAAATTGTTTTTATCAAATAATTTTTTTTAGTTGAGTGTATTTGTGATTGCAAATTGACCGATTATTAACTATTTAGTGACTGATAATTTGCAATTGTCATTTCAGTCACTAATTTTAAGAGTTTCAAGAATTTAGTGACTGATTTTTATTTAGGTCACAAATCAATCAATATTTCATGATTTTCGTGACTGATTTTATGTCGGTCACAAATAGCAGTCACTGATAGCAATTTTTCTAGTAGTGTTTGGGGTTTGGGATTTAGGCGTCAGGCTTTAGGCTTTAGACCTTAGGCTTTAGGGTTTAGGGTTTAGGGTTTGAAGTTTAGGGTTTAGAGTTGAAGGTTTTGGGTTTAGGGTTTAGGGTTTAAGGTTTAAGGTTTGGGGTTTAAGGTTTAGGATTTGGGTTTAGGGTTTAAGGTCTAGGGTTTAGGGTTTGGGGTTTACGGTCTAGTGTTTTGGGTTTAGGGTTTGCAGTTTAGGAATTAGGGTTTAGGGTTAAGGGTTTAGGGTTTAGGGTTTGGGGTTTAGGGTTCAAGATTTAGGGTTTGGAACTTAATGTTTGGGGTTTAGGGTTTAGGGTTTGTGGTTTGAAGTTTAGGGTTAAAGTTTGGGTTTGGGGCATCGGGTTTGGGGTTTAAGCTTTTGAGTTTAGCATTTAGTTTTTTGGTTTGGGGTTCTGGGTTTTAATATTGGGGTTTAGGGTTAGGGTTTGGCGTTTGGGCTTTAGGGTTTAGGTTTTTGGGTTTACGGTTTAAGGTTTGGGGGTTCAGGCTTTGGGGTTTAAAGTTTGGAGTTGAGGGATAGGGTTTGAGGTTTGGGGCATCGAGTTTGGGATTTAAGGTTTCCAGTTTAGCTTATAGTTGTATGGTTTAGGGTTTAGGGTTTAGGGTTTGGGTTTGGGTTTGGGTTTTGTGGTGTAGGGTATAGGGTTTTTTAGTGTTTAGGGTTTAGGTTTTAGAGTTTAGGGTTTAGGGTTTTGGTTTTGAGATTTAGGCTTTAAGGTTTGCTGATTAGGGTGTGGTGTTTGGGGTTAAGGGTTTGGGGTTTGGGGTATGGGTATAGGGTTTACGGATTACGGTTTGGGGTTAAGGTTTTCGAGTTTAGGGTGTAGGGTTTGGGGTTTAGGTTTTAGAGTTTGGGGTTTAGTGTTTAGGATTTAGAGTTTGAGGCTTTTGGGTTTAAGGTTTGGGGTGTCGGGTTAATGGTGTAGGGTTTCGAGTTTAGTGTTGAGAATTGAGGTTTGAGGTTTTGGGATTTTTGGTTGTGGTTTAGGGTTTGGGGGTTAAGGTTTAAACTTTGCTATTTAGGGTTACGATTTGGTGTTTGGGGATATGCGTTTCGAGTTTAACATTTGGAGTTTAGGGTTTCGGGTTTAGGGTTTAGGGAATGGGTGTAGGGTTTAGGGTTTATGGTTTAGGGTTTTGGGTTTGGGTTTAGGGTTTAGGTTTTAGGGTTTAGGGTTTAGAGTTTGGTCCTTATAGTTTACGTTTTAGGGTTTAGGTATTCGGATATAGGGTTTATGGTTTCGAGTTTAGAATTTGAGGTTTAGGGTGGAGGGGTTTCTGTTTATGGTTTGAGGTTTAAGGTTTAGTGTTTAGGGTTTAGAGTATAGGGTTTAAGTTTGGGGTTTATGGTTAAGGGTTTAATGTTTCGGGTTTTGGATTTTGGGTTTATCGTTGATAGTTGAGGGTTTGGGGTTTATGATTTCGGGCTTAGGGTTTTGGGTTTAGGGTTTAAAGTTTAAGGGTTTGGGAAGAGGTTTAGGGTTTAGGGTTTAGGGTTTAGAGTTTGGGGTTTGGGGTTTAAGGTTTCGAGATTAGGGTTTAGGGTTTAGGGTTTAGGGTATGGGGTGGAGGGTTTAGGGTTTAGGGTGTAGGGTTTCGGGTTCAGGATTTCAGGTTTGGACTTTGGGGTTTAAGGTTTACGATTTGGGGTTTAGGGTTTTGGATTACTGTTAGGGTTTGGGGCAATAGGGTCAGCGTTTGGGGCTTGGGGCTTGGAGTATAGGGTTTAGGGTTTAGGGTTTGGGGATTATGGTTAAGGGTTTGGATTTGGGGTTTGGGGTTTAGCTTTTAGAATTTACGGGTTAGGGTTTGGGGTTTTGGGTTTTGGGGTTTGGGTTTTAAAGTTTGGGGTTTAGGGATTGTTTTTGGGCTTTGGGGCATCGGGTTTAGGGTTTAAGGTTTTGAGTTTTTCATTTAGTTTTATGGTTTAGGGTTAGGGTTTGGGTTTTGGGGTATAGGGTTTAGGGTTTAGGGATTATGGTTAAGTGTTAAGGATTAAGGGTTTGGGGCTTGTGGTTTGGGGGTTAGGGTTTAGGATTTAGGTTTTAGGGTTTAGGCCTGAGGGTTTCGGGTTTCAAATTTAGTGTTTGTGGTTTAGGTTGTGGTGTTTGGGGTTAAGGGTTTGCGGTTTGGGGTTCGAGGTTTAGGGTTTAGGAGTTAGGGTTTATTGTTTACTGTGTAGGGTTTGCAGTTTACATTTAGGGTTTGGGGTTTGTGGTTTAAAGTTTTGGGGTTAGTATTTAGGGTTTAGGGTTTAAAGTTTAGCATTTAGGGTTCAGGATTGTTTAGGTTGTAGGCTTTGGGGTTTGGGGTTAAGGGTTTGGGGATTTGGGGTTTAGGGTTTGGGATTAGGGTTTAGGGTGTGGGGTTTAGGGTTTAAGGTTTCATTTTTCGTGTTTGGGGTTTAGGATTTCGAGTATGGGGTTTAAGGTTTAGGGTTTGGGGTTTAGGGTTTAGGGTTTGGGGTTTGGTGTTAAGGGTTTAGGGTTGACAGTTGAGTGTTTTCGGTTCTTTTTCGGGGTTTGGGGTTCAACGTTTTGGGTTTAGCATTTAGGGTTTCGAGTTTCGGGTTTAGGGTTTAGGGAAAGGGTTTAGGGTTTATGGTTTAGTGTTTTGGGTTTAGGGTTTAGGGTTTGGGGTTTATGGTTCAAATTTTGGGCTTCAGGTTTAGGGTTTCGGGTTTAGAGTTTTGGGGTTAGCATTTAAGGTTTAGGGTTTTGGGTTTGGGGTTTAGGCTTTATGGTATAGGGTTTCGGGTATACAATTTACAGTTTATTGTTTAGGTTTTGTGGTTTGGGGTTTAGGATTTAGGGTTTGGGGTTTAGCATTGAGGGTTTGGGGTTTATGGTTTAGAGTTTAGGTTTAGGGATTCGGCTTTCAGGTTTAGGGTTTAAAGTTTAAGGTTTTAGAGTTTAGGGTTTAGGGTTTAGTGTTTAGGGTTTAGAGTTTGGGGTTTAGGGTTTATGGTGGGGGATTTAGGGTTTAAGGTTTGTGGTTTAGTGTTTAGGGATTCGGGTTTGGAGTTAAGGGTTTAGGGTTTAGGGTTTCGGGTTTAACGTTTCGGGTTTTGTGTTCAGGGTTTGGGATTTGTGTTTTACAGTTTAGGGTTTAGGGTTTGGGGTTTGGGGTTTTTGACTTGGGGTTTTGGGTTTGGGGTTTTGGGTTTATGGTTTATTGTTTGGTGTTTAGGGTTTAGGGTTTCGGGTTTAGTGTTTAGGGTTTGAGGATTGGGGTTTGGGTTTGAGGTTAAGGGTTTACGATTAGGGGTTTACGGTTTATAGTTTGGGGTGTAGGGTCAGGGTTTGGGGTTTAGCTTTGAGGAGTTAGGGTTACGTGTTTAAGGGTTTATGTTTGGGGTTTAGGGTAAGGGTTTGGGATTGGGGTTTGGGGATTTACGATTTAGGGTTTTATCTTGTTTTGTGTATTTTTTTAATATTGTTCATTTGTTCTAGCGTTGAAAAAAAATGAAACAAAAAAATGAGAGAGAAGAATGTAGTGCACAAAAAAAACACAAAAAAAAGGAAAAGAAAGTAGTGCAAAAAAAAACTTGACCTACAAGTTTGATTGTTCTTTCTATTTTATCAAATATTTGATCTCTAAGTTTGGTTATTTCCTATTTTATTAAAAAAAGATTGTTCTTGCTTGATTCTCGCGTTTCATTGTTTCCTTGATTTTGAAGCTTTGTTTTGTTCTCTTGGGCATTTAAAAATATTTTTGATTTGGGTTTAAATTATTTTTTTCATCAACTTTGGGCTTACCCTATCGGTTGGACCAATTCTTTTTTTTTTAATCTTGTCAAATTTTTTTGCAATCTCAATTTTCATTTTCTTTCTTAGCCTAATTTGCCTCTAATTACATTCGTAAGTTGCATTTGCATTCCGTTACTTAGCTTGAATTTCTCACATAACATACATCCTTATTCGTGTGTTATTTCTGTTTCTTTGTTGATCACTTTAATTTGCCTCTAGAATTGCTTTGTTTTCCATTCTTGTTTAGGCTTAACCTTGTATTCTTATAAATTGCTACTTGGGTGCATTTCCCTTTAATTGAGTGGATTTGGTTCTGAAGTCCAACTTGCAAAGGTAATCTTGAGTGGTAAAAGGCGTATAAAGGTGAGACTAAAAGAGGATAAAAGGCATAATTGAGTGCAAACACGAGTGTCACATTTGTTTGAGTGTAAACACGTGAGAGAGTGAATTCGTGAGATACTCTATTATTTGCTAACATTTTCTTGCAGATTTTTAGACGGATAATAACAAAGGAATAGATGGACTTGAACAAGGAGTTAATGATTATACCATGAATGCTATGATGAAGATGTTTGATAGGTTTGAGTCAAAGTTAAATAAGGCAAATAATCAAATGGAAAGATTGGATCGAAATTGTTTTGCAAACACTAGAAGAATTGAACATGGAGCTGGTGATTTTAATAAATTGTTTGAGAAGATATTTGAAGAAGGTAATTTGAAAAAGACGGAAGAAAGACATGACATGAAGAGTAGAAGTTTGAGTTCTACTAAAAAGAGAATTCCTACTTTTAGAGGAATCAATGGTGGTGTTGAATATCTGAAGTGAGAGAAGGAGGTTGAAAAGATATTTTCACGTCATAACTACTCTAAATAAAAGAAAGTTAGACTAGCTTATTTTACATTTGTTGACTATGCAATGATTTGGTGCGATGGATTAGAGAAGTTAAGGAATCTATATGCTGAAGATCCTATTGCCAGATGGGATGAGATGAAAAAGGTTATGAGAAAAAGATTTGCTTCTTCTTACTTTGAGAAGTTATCTATTGTAGAGGATAATCCAAAGAATTTGGATTTCGACAAAAGTGAAAAAGAAGTTAAATCTCACTTTGAGGTTTGTGAGCATAACGATTATGTCTAGAGTGTTGAATCTCTAATTGTTGGGGATTTGGGTAGTGAGAGAATTTAAACAAATGAGGGAAAAGTGGCTAATAAAGAAGAGAAACAAATTAATGGCCCAATGGAGAGTGAAAATCAAAGTGAAGAGAGGGAATGCTTTAATGAGAAAGAAGATATCAAAAGTGAAGACTTACAAATATTTCATGAAAATTCACTGATTTGTGTTTACACTGACCCATATTTTTGTAGTGATGTTTCTTTGTTGCAAGTACAGGAAGATGAGTTTGCAGAAGAAATAACTAAAGAGTTATCACCATTAGTTCCTATTGAAAAAGATCATATTGATTTTGTGTTTGTTGAAAGATTTAATTTCAATCAGACAAATGAACTTTGGCAAAAAAAGCAATTTGAAGGAGAGTTTAGTTTAAAGTGGGAACATAGCTTAGAATCTCCATTTAATTCTATGACTAGAAACTTATGTTCTTCACCTATACCATTTCTACCTAATTGTTTTAATTTTGATATTGATTTTCATGCTTTTAAGATGTCTTTTGGAGTTATTTTGAAGCAGGGTGAAATTATAGACTTTCCTCAGTGGCATCCCATAGAGCGATGGAAATATGTTTTACTTGAACCTAATGAATCGATTTCGGAGAAATTAAAAAGCGACAAATGTCCAAACTCTTGGAGCAGCATAATTGATGCTAGGGAAGATTGTCCTTCTTAAGTGGCTAAAAGACCTAGAAGTGATGCCTACAAGATTAGTCTTCAAGGTGAGTCTATTACACTTCATATCATCAAGATTTCTAACTCTTCTTCTTCCTCTCATATGGCTTCAGATTCGAGGATGAATCATTTCGAGGAAGGAGGGAATGATACGAGTATAGGAGGCAATGGTAGAGCTAGAATAATCATGGAGTCACTGAAGGAGCTTATGGAAGACACTTGGACAAATCAAATAGAAAGTGGGCAGTCAATTGTTGTTGAAAACGTCCTTAACACCAAGTGGGCTGAAAATAGATCTTTACAACATGTATTGGGCTTGGAAACATCAATTTGGAGATCTTGGACAAAGTACTATACATGTGGAGACGTATTTAAGCCTAAATCATCATATTTTGGGCGTAAAATGCTTATTTTAATTTGGGTTAATTATTTCTGCGAAAATCATTATATTTAGGTTTTATTATTTAAAGCCAATTAGTGATTTAAAACAATAAGTTCATATTTAATATTTTAATTAGTTTGGAATTGATGTTTAAAGGTCCAATAGGGTTTATTTTATTTTGGGCTTAAGTATGAGTTGTTAGGAAGAGTGAAAGACCCATTAGTTTCTTTTAGGGATTTATTTGTTAAGGTTTTCTCTAGGAGTATAAATACTTCTTTATTTTCTATTGTAAGGGACAAGTTGAATGAATTTTGATTGTGTTTTCTTCATGAAAACTTCTATGTGTGTGTGCAAGAGGGAATGGATTTCTTTGTTTGTTGCATCAAGAGATTGAATCTACTTCTCAAAGGTTAGTTTATCATTGTGGCGTTTATTCGGTCTCTTTCTTTTAGCTCTATTATCTGTGTCTCTAAGAACGGGTTTCTTAGTGGTTAACTAGGGCGGTTGTTTATTCTAAGGTTTTGCTTGATTCAAAGCGTGTATTGGCGTTTTAGTCTCGATCATAGGCTAGGGTTTCACATCATTTGGGGTTTGGCGTTAAGGGTTTTGGGCTGTATGGTTTAGGGATTTCGGTTTAGGGTTTGGAGTTTAGGGTTTAGTGTTTAGGGTTTGGGGTTTAGGGTTTGAGGTTTAGGGTTTAGGTTTTACGGTTTGGGGTTTAGCGTTTAGGGATTAGGGTTTAGGGTTTACAGTTTTGGGTGTCGGGTTTACGGTTTAGGGTTTACGATTTAGGGTCTCAGGTTTAGGGTTTAGGGTTTAGGGTTTGGGGTCTAGAGTTTAGGGTTTAGGGTTTAGGGTTTAGCATTTAGGTTTTGAGGTTTGGAGTTTGGGATTTAGGGGTTGGGGTTTGGGGTTTAGGGTTTAGGTTTCGGGTTTGGGGCTTAGGATTTGGGGTTTAATGTCTAGAGTTTGGGGTTTGAGTTTTAGTGTTTAGGGTTTAGGGTTTCGTGTTAAGGATTTAGGGTTTCGAGTTTAGGGTTTAGGGTTTGGAGCTTAGGGTTTAGGCTTTAGGCTTTAGGGTTTGGGGTTAGGGGTTTAAGGTTTAAGTTTAGAGTTTAGGGTTTAGGGTTTAGGGTTTGTGGTTTAGGGTTTGTGGTTTGGGATTTGGGGTTTAGGGTTTAGGGTTTATGTTTTGGGGTTTAGGGTTTGCAATTAAGGTTTTAGTGTTTGGGTTTCGGTATTAAGGTTTAG
This sequence comes from Senna tora, assembly GCA_014851425.1. Classification (NCBI taxonomy): domain Eukaryota; kingdom Viridiplantae; phylum Streptophyta; class Magnoliopsida; order Fabales; family Fabaceae; genus Senna; species Senna tora. Next base: position 21,787,106 of record CM026264.1, read on the forward strand.
GGTTTAGGGTTTAGGGTTTTAGGTTTGGGGTTAAGGGTTTGGGGTTTGGGGTTTAGGGTTTAGTGTTTATGGTGTGGGGTTTTGGGATTAGGGTTTGGGGTTTGGGGTTTAGGCTTTAGGGTTTAGCGTTTTGAGTTAAGGGTTTATGGTTTACAGTTTGGGGTTGAGGTTTTAGGGTTTAGTGTTTAGGGTTTGGGGTTTGGGATCTAGGGTTTCGGATTTCGGGTTTATGGTTTCAGATTCAAGTTTTAGTGTTTGGGGTTTAGGGTTTTGGGTTTGGGGATTGGGATATAAAGTTTTGGGTTTAGGGTTAGTGTTTAGGGTTTATGGTATGGGGTTTAGGGTTTGGGGTTTAGGGTTTAGGGTTTAGGGTTTAGGGTTAAGGCTTTACTAATTTGGGTTTAGGGTTTAAAGTTTAGGGTTTAGGATTTAAGGTTTTGGGTTTTGGGTTTTGGGTTAAGGGTTTAGTGTTTGGGTTTAGGGTTTAGAGTTTGGGGTTTAGTGTTTACGGTTAAGTGTTTAGGGTTTAGATTTATTGTTTAGGGTTTGATGTTTGGGCATTGGGGTTGAGGTGTTAGGGTTTATGGTTAAAGGTTTGGGGTTTACTATTTAGGGTTTGGGGTTAAGGGTTTAGGGTTTAGGGTTTAGGGTTTAAGGCTTAAGGTTTTGAGTTTAGGGGTTGGGATTTAGTGTTTAAGGTTTGGGGTTTAGGTTTTAGGGTTTGGGGTTTTGGGTTTAGGGTATAGGGTTTGGGGTTTAGGGTTTAGAGTTTGGAGTTTAGGCTTTAGGCTTTAGGGTTTAGGTTTAAGGTTCAAGGTTTGGGGTTTAGGGTTTAGGTTTTGTGTTTTAGGGTTTAGGGTTTGCGGATTGGAATTTAGGGTTAGGGTTTGGGGTCACAGGTTTAGGGATTAGGATTTAGGGTTAGGGTTTGGGGTTTAGGGTTTATGGTTTGGGGTTTAGGCTTTAGGGATTAGGGTTTAGGGTTTAGGGTTTGGGTTTAAGGGTTTAGGGTTTAGGGTTTAGGGTTTAGGGTCTTGGGGTTGGGGTTTAGTGTTAAGGGTTTGGGGTTTAGGGTTTAGGGTTTAGTGATTATGGTTTATGATTTAGGGTTTGGGGTACAGGGATTTAGGATTAGAGTTTGGGATTTAGGGTTTAGGGTCTGGGGTTTAAGGTTTGGGGTTGGGGGTTTAAAGTTTTGGGTTTAAGATTTAGGGTTTAGGGTTTGGATTTAGGGTTTAGGGTTTAGGGTATGGGGTTTAAGGTTTTGGGTTTATGATTTAGGGTTTAGGGTTTGGGTTTAGGGTATGGGGTTTAAGATTTAGCGTTTAGGGTTTGGGGTTTGGGGTTTGCAGTTTAGGGTTTAGGGTTTGGGGTTTATGGTTTAGGGTTTGGCATTTGGGGTTTAGGATTTTAGATTTATGGTCTGGGGTTTGGGGTTTATGGGTTAGGGGTTGGGGTTTTGGGTTTAGTGTTTATTGTTTCGGGTTTCGGATTTAGGGTTCGGCATTTGGGGTTTAGGGTTTATTGTTTATGGTTTGGGATTGAGGGTTTAGGGTTTGGGGTTTAGGGTTTAGGGTTTATTGTTTAGTGTTTAGGGTTTGGAGTTTAGGTTTAGGGTTTAAAATTTAGAGTTTAGGGTGTAGGGATTATGGTTTAGGGTTTAGTGGTTAGGGTTTAGGGTTTGTGGTTTGGCGTTAAGGGTTTGGGGCATTATGGTTTAAGGTTTTGGGTTTAGGGTTTGGAGTTGAGGGTTTAAGGTTCAGGGTTTGTGAATTTGGGTTTAAGATTTAAGGTTTAGGTTTTGGGGTTTAGGGCTTAGGGTTTAGGGATTAGGGTTTACGATTTAGGGTCTCAAATTTGGGGTTCAGGGTTTAGGGTTGAGGTTTAGGGTTTAGAGTATAGGGTGTGGGGCCTAGAGTTTTGGACTCAGGGTTTTTGGGTTTAGCGTTTAGGGTTGGAGGTTTGGAGTTTGGGGTTAAGGGTATCGGGTTTAAGGATTAGGATTTGGGGTTAAGTATTTTGGGTTTAGGGTTTGAGGTATCGTATTTAGGGTTTAGGTTCAAGGTTTCGGGTTTCGAGTTTGGGCTTTAGGATTTCGGGTTTAGGGTTTAAGTTTTAGAGTTTAGGGTTTAGGGTTTAAGCTTTAGGGTTTGTGGTTTAGGGTTTGGGGTTTGGGGTTTGGGATTTAGGGTTTAGGGTTTTGGGTTTTGGGTTTAGGGTATAGGGTTTTGGGTTTAAGGTTTTGGGTTTAGAGTTTAGGGTTTGGGGTTAAGGGTTTAGGGTTTAGAGTTTGGGGTTTAGTATTTAGAGTTTAGGTTTAGAGTTTGGGGTTTAAGGTTTAGGTTTAGAGTTTACGGTTTATGGTTTATGGTTTATGGTTTAGGGATTAGGGTTTAGGATTTAGGGTTTGGGTTTTAGTGTTTAGGATTTAGGGTTTAGGGTTTAAGGTTTGTGGTGTGGGATTTGGGGTTTAGGGTTTAGGGTTTGCATTTAAGGTTTTAGTGTTTAGGGTTTAGGTATTAAGGTTTAGGGTTTATGTCTTAAGGCTTTGGATTTAGGGTTTAGGGTTTGGGGTTTAGGGTTTGGAGTTTAGGGTTTGCGATTTAGGGTTTAGGCTTTGGTGTTTAGTGTTTCGGGTGTAAGGTTTAGGGTTTGGGTTTTTGGATTTAGGGTTTTAGGTTTAGTGTTTATGGTTTAGGGTTTGGGGTTTGGGGTTTAGTGTTTAGGGTTTGGGGTTTAGAGTCAATGGTTTAGGATTTAGAGTTTAAGGTTTAGGGTTTAAGGATTAGGATTGGGGTTTAGTTTTTAGTGTTTAGAGTTTAGGGTTTGGGGTCTGGGGTTTAGGGTTTAAGGTTTAGGGTTTAGGGTTCGGGGTTTAAGGTTTAAAGTTTGGGGTTTAGGGTTAGGGTTTGGGGTTTGAGATTTATGGTTTAGAGTTCTGGGTTTGGGGTTTAGGGTTTGGTGTTTAGGGTTTAGGGTTTGGTGTTTAGGGTTAAGGTTTTACTATTTAGGGTTTAGGTTTTAAGGTTTGGGTTTTAGGGTTTAGGGTTTTGGGTTTTGGGTTTTGGGTTTTGGGTTTAGGGTTTAGGGTTAAGGGTTTATGGTTTCGGTTTAGGGCTTAGGGTTTTGGGTTTCGGGTTTTGGGTTTAGAGTTTGTGGTTTAATATATAGAGTTTAGGTTTAGACTTTGGGGTTTGGGGTTTGGGGTTTAGGATTTAGGTTTAGAGTTTACAGTTTAGGGTTTGTGGTTTACAGTTTAGGATTTGGGGTTTAGGGTTTGGTGTTTAGGGTTTAGGGTTTGGGGTTAAGGGTTTTGGGTATGGAGTTTGGGGTTTAATGTTTAGGGTTTGGGTCTTGGGTTTATGGTTACGGGTTTGAGGTTTAGGGTTTAGTGTTTAGGGGCTT